>PVKN010024427.1:0-14458 GCA_004027915.1 Capromys pilorides
GACCCCATCACCATGGCAGGTGATTTGTGCACAGAAAGGACAGAAACTGAATGGAGGGGAAGTGCCAACTCTGTGTGGGGGCTGAGGCACCATATGGCCCTGCAATTAGAGAGGAAGAAGGCTGCCAAGGGCAAAAATAACCCTGGCAAAATTGGACGCGGCTGGCAGGAAAGGCAGCCCAGGCCAGCTCCTTCTTGGTGTTATTCTTGTTCCCCCAGGGACTTTCCTGTCACTTCTTCCCATGAATTTGAAAAGGATCTGGAAGATGAAAAGGAAGCCTGATGATAGAGGATATTTCTAATACCAGGTCATTAAAACAATTTTCCCTTCTTCCAAAAAGCCAGCCACAAGAATAGCTCTTTGAAGGGAAGATCTGCTGGAGAGAAGATCACTGGTACCTTCAAGAAGCTTGCACACTACACGCCTGCCTGGAAAAGGAGGCGGCTGAGCTCCAGGGATGCCCCACTGTGGGCCCTGCAAGATGCTTTGGCTGCATTAAGCCGGAAGCCAGAAAGAACAGGGAGAGAAGAAAGTTGCACAGGCTCAGTCTTGCCCAGCTCCGTGCCCCCGCCCCCCCGAGGGCCACATGCTGAGGAAAAAACCAGGAGCCGCCCTACAGCTTCCTCATCCTGTGCCCCTGCATCTCAGCCTAGTATACAGCCACCCTATCATCTCTCCCATCTGCAAAGGCATCCAAAGTTCCACGTGACTCTCTTCCAATGGAACAA
This sequence comes from Capromys pilorides, assembly GCA_004027915.1. NCBI lineage: Eukaryota > Metazoa > Chordata > Mammalia > Rodentia > Capromyidae > Capromys > Capromys pilorides. The sequence continues at coordinate 729 of PVKN010024427.1, forward strand.
AACTATCAGTGACATTCAAATACCATCACTCATTCAGCAGGAAAGCTATTTTATGCACTTAACTACGAGATGATTCAAAGAAAAGACACTAATGCCTATGTTTGGCAAAATGGAAATTAATATTTCTTAAAATAGGTATCAGTTAGGTAATAGCTTGTCTTAATTAAGACACCTCAATATTCTTTCTTGACAGCTTACAGTCAAACTAACCCTTGATTGCTGCTGCCTTGGTTAAACAGCAGCTGAGGAATCTGGCTTAGATTCAAGGACCATGTTAAATTAAAAAAAAAAAAAAATACTAAGTGCTGGAATCCCACCGCCTGTGGAGTCTGTCACACTTGGAGGAGCACGTGGGACGGAAAGCAAGTAGAGAAGGCTGCTCATATCTCCACTCCTGCTGAGGTCTGTGACTTTTACCTGATGCATGGAAAGGCTGCAGGCAGAGACTTTTACATTTTCCTCGGACCTGCAGATCACAACAAATTCTTGATAGGTCTGCTATATGCATATGTACTATGTGTTAATATTATACATTACCATCGCTACTTTAATCTTTTGCCTTCTACTAAGCTATAAACTCTAAGCCTGTATGGATAATAGAAAAGAAGAATATTATCTGTCTGTCCATCAGTCCCTCCACCCACAGTCACCCCTCCTCATGTACAGGAGATGTGACCTGATAAATGTCTGGACTGTTGTGAATCCTACATACATCTTTTCATACATGTATACCTGTGAGATAAAGTTTAATGTATCAGGCACAAAAAAACACCAACAGGAGATCACAGTAAAGTAGCACAGTTGTAACAGGAAGCTGATAGAAGCTGCACGGCTTCTCTCTCCAAATATCTTATGGCATTGTAGATCTTGGCGCTCTTGGGGGATGATTTCTTTTCTTTGCTCGGTGGTCAAGAACATCCCTCTTTTTCTCTCCAGGCTTCTCCGTGGTATGTCAGAGTTGCCACCATCACACCCTATACCCTTGTGGCCATTCAGGAAAGTGATTCCTTGAACACAAGCTACCATAGCACCACAGCCAATTGCGTAGGCAACGCTGCTACAAACGACTTAGGGGGAGTGAACACAGAGTGCAGGTCTGCTGGCCCAGGGGATGCTCAGAACTCTAGCAGGACGAAGTAGGTAGTGCAGATTTCATCACTACTCAGAAAAGCATGCACTCACATTTATGACTTCTCAGGAATTTGCCATTTAATATTTTCTGAACACAATTGACTATGGATATCTGGAGGATGTGAGTGGGTACATGTACACATTTGTATGCCATACATTTGACAAAAATACTAGTCTCTCTTATGTGTCTCTACAAAAAACATGCATGAACCTTCTGCCTGTCTCCTGTGTAATAGTTAAGAACATAACAGGACTGAGAAAAGACCCCAGTGTCTTTTCAAAGAAGCTACTTTTTTTTTTAAAAAAATATTTATTTATTTATGGCCATTCTGGAGATGGAATCCAGGGCCTAGTACATACTAGGCAGTGCTCTACAATTGAACTACACTCCCAGCTCTATTTTACTTTTATTTTGAGAAAGGACTTCATTAAATTGCCCAGACTGGCCCTTAAACTTGAGACCATCCTGTTTCAGCCTCTGGATTATAGACACACGCCACTGTGTCCAGCAAGCCAATCCTTTCTAAAGTGAGGACTGTAATTTGTACGTGAAAGGAACTGTTCCACACTAGCCTATTCTCTGAGACCTGTTCTCCTACTGCCAGCTCCCAGCTCACGAGGGCCCATGACTCTGCCTTGCTCATCCATGCAGCTGTTCTCGAGTGAAGGACTCAGGAACAGTCCCACAGCCCAGATTTACACGGCATGACCAGATCCAGCACCAGGGCTCCGGCTATCACCACCAAGAAAAAGCTTCAGTGAACTGCTAAGCTACAAAGGTGGGAGTCTGCCAGTCTTTGGGACCATCCTCCTGTGCCAGAGCTGAGACTGAGAATGGGAACACCACGCACAGGGCAGAAGGGGGGCAGAGGGCAGATCTCCAACCAGTGCTAGGTACCTAGAGCAAACCAAGCCTGAGGCAGTCTACTCTGGGCCTTTTTTTTAGGTAAGCAGACACAGTCTCTTTCCCGTCCTAAGTCAGTTTAAAATACGGTTCTGGCAATATCTGGAGAAAGTGTTTCAAGTGAAACCTGCTCACTACTGAGGATGGCATAGGCTCACAGTACTCCGGCCCTTCAGAAGACATCCCAACCTTCTTTATTCAGCCCATCCGCCACCATTCCAAGCACTCAAATTCCACATGTGCCCATGGGCTTGGCCAAGGAGCACCCACACAGGCATACACCAACACAACTTGGCTCTTGCTGCCTCCTCCGTGAGCTCCTTCTGGCTCTCTCTGCCCAGCAAATGCCTAATGGTACTATGGCATCCACTACTTCTGCAGAAGCCATGCCAACGCTGACAAGCAGCGCACCAAGTTCGCTTTGGCTTTTCCCTATGATTTACGACACCTTATGTGTCATAGCACATTAGTTTACTGCTCTACGTTGATGTCTCTCCAAACTGCAACTTGTTCGCTTTTGTCTTCTCATAGTTCAGTGTTCCACAAGTGAGAAACAGAGGTGAGTGGGGGGCAGAAAAGAAGGCTGGATTCTGAAAAAGAGGTTCTGCAAGTGGTCTTTTATTTTGTAATAAAAGCAAAACTCAGGTAGTCAGAAGTGGATTCACGTATGTCCCAAGTAATCCTCCAGTCCCCGTTTCCCCTGCAGAATCCACAGAGGGTCAAGCAAGTGCGCAGAAGAGTGTCCCTGTCCTCACGTGCAGAGCCAGGCGCCGGGCTCTCCCCGGCCCCATGAAATTCCAGCACACAGTTAAAAGCCCCTTTAGCTGTGAACACAACTGCTTCCTCCTCTGCTCTCTCTACTGACCCATGGATTAGGGTACAGGACCCACGCCGGAGGGGAGCACTCCAGGGCCAGGGCAGTGCTCAGGCCACAGACCTGCCGGTGCTCAACACCTCATCAAGACCACGGCACAGGGAGCTCTGTGGTCGGGCTGAGGCACACACGCCACCTTCCAAGCGGTGAGGAGACTCCTTGTGGTCATGTTCCTGTCCTTTTTTTTAAACCTAATCTACTTTTCCTACATGTTAAAAGCATTTTCAGAAAGAAACGTATCCAGAAATCAATTCCCTATACGTAGCATCCTTCCAAATTAGGCTGGGTTTAACAGTAACATTAAGGAAACTCCAAGAAATCTGGCAAATAAAGTACAAGGGCTATCCAAAGAGGCCTGTAATTGAGCTAAAAATTTAATCATGGCCCAGATGGGAGTCTCTTCCACCACCACGTCTCTCCAGACAGGAGAACCTTTTGGAGACAAGTGCCCAAACTGTAACTCCAACCCCACGGATTTATCACAAAATGGAGACACTGAAATTAAATGCAAACTTTGAGATTTTACTTTAGAAAAAACAACTCATTCATTAACTTCTCTTAAAAGAAAAACAAATCAGTACGCGCCTTCTAAGTTGCAGTTCAGAGCTCATGCTCTCAATAATTAGTGGATCTTACAACTTAACTCATAATAGCTCCTGAAAATCCTGCAATTTCATAGAAACTGCACATATCCTCCACAACTGGGCAGAGGCACCAGCATTCCCACACCGTAACAGGTTGCTGTGCCAGGCGTGTAACTCTCTGGAGTGTTCTTGGTTTTGTTCTTACAGTCCTAAGATTCCTAAGAAGCTGCCAAAACACCCTGCATCTTCAAAGGTTGCTGGTTGCTTAAGCATGTAAGTACCAGAAGTCTGGAGAGGGGTTGAGTTACTGTACATTTTTATTAAATTATTATAGTATATACTATTTTATTAAATTGAATTACAGAACTGTAGAAGACATAGCATAATTACGGTTTCAACTATAAAAATTGGCATTTATAGGTATCTTTCTCACCATATCTGAAATCTGTGTTTCTTTCATAACTCTCAGGTGCCCCTAGAATGTATCTCCTGCAAATTGCAGGATCCACTGATCTAGAGTGAAACTGCTGGCCAGACTGGATGTAGTGGCTGCAGCGGGCAGTCTTCTCAGCCTTTGGTTCTCAGCATTGCCCTCCCCCCGCCACCCCATTCCCCCCCTCCCCCCCGCCGACTTTTCCAGATGGAGGAATCACTCTAGGACCTCAGCACTGGAGCTACATCCTCAGTCCATTTTATATTTTTGTTTTCAGACAAGGATATGCTAATGTGCCCAGGCTGGGCTCAAACTTGTAATCCTCCTGCGCAAGGCTCCCAGTGTACTGAGATCACAGGCAAGTGCCCCCAAGTCCGGGTAGTGCTTGGCATTTCTCTTTTATGAAACAAGGCACACATACCAACTACTATCGAATAAAAACTGATCTTCCCCAAATATTGTCAAGGGGCCATCCAAAGTGGATAGCTCATTCTAGGAAAAAGGAACACCAGCAAAAAATATGCCTGTGTCCTTTTAACCCGTGTCTGCATTTGTGATTGAGCCAAAGCACATGTGCTTAATAACGGGGTGTGTGGGAAACACATGTTCCTAACTCACAGCAGCACGACTCAGTTCAAAAGCCAGGCGCAGCTCTGCAGGCTTCGCGACACAATGGAGCTGCCTCTTCGCACATTAGCAGGCTGTGTAGGGCTACTTAGCATAAGAAGAACGTGCCCAGCCCAGACCTACTTACTGGAAACAAAGCATCTTCCCGGGTACAAACACAGTTTGCTTACTAATGGGCGCACACTGACCTTTCCCCAGCGGCTCTGACCAGTGTACCTCCTTCCAAGCTTCCCAGGGCCCAGGATGGGAGGAAGGCTACTCTCATCCCTGCCCTTGAGTTTGAAGAGGTTTAATAAAGTCTGAGTTTGGCTCTTAGTTCTGCGCCTTGGGTGACTTCTCCCATGGCCTATCCATTCATTTTCATCCCCTTCTGTAAGAATATCAGATTAAATAACACAAAAAGGGCACATCAGGAGATAGGCTCAGAGGAAGAAATGGAAATCACAAAAAGGGACAACTTGCTCACATGCACAGCCATATCTGAGCCACAAGAACGTTCAGGATCAGCCACCACGATGAACCAGAGACTTGCAAACTCTATTTGCTACTAAATTATTTTATCTAAAATAACACCAACTCTCCCTATTCTCTGCTCCTCTTTCAGCTTTATTACTGTGCACTGTGACTTGCATTACTCATTGGCATCTTAGGCTTCTTTTGGTTTCTTTTCACACTCCACAGTGTAAGCTTTGTGAAGCTCACTGCTACATTCAAGTGCCTACAACAGCACCCAGTGAAGACAGGCTCTCAACAAATATCTGCAGGGCAGGAGAACAATCACAAGTGTATAATAATGAGAGGGGCTATAAATGTTTGCTTCTGTTTTTAGGAGAGGGAAATATCTTATTAAAAGACTTTTTTATATTGTTAGTTGTTATATATCTAAAACAGAATTATTGTCCACAGATTCACATTTACTGGACAGGGTTTTTCAGGAAGCTGCCTGGCAGGCACTATCGAGGAGTTTCCTCCACTCTGGTCTGCCCTTCAAGAGCCCTTGGGTCCCACACAGTCTAAGGGAGTGGTCTTGATGCCCAATCTCTCTTGGCTCTCCCTAACTGTTCCTCTCTCTCCCTCCACACAGTGACTGCTAATGCAGCCGTTAGAGAAACTCAAACCCCCTTCTGCTGTGAGGACAGAAACAGATGTGCAGGGAGGTACAGCCAGTTCCCCATGGCGCAGCAGGCGCTAGAGAGCCCCATCTTACGCTCAATCTGTGCATGTCACTGCCTGAATACTGAAAAATGAACAAGCAATACAAAGCAAGAATTTCTGAATGTACAAACCTTTCTGGAGACATCTACTCAAAAAGAAATGATGTCTGAAACTGATCAATGGGAGAAGAGTGATTAATAAAAAAATAATCCAGTCTCAAATAAGATACTGTTTGACATTTGAAGACATTTGGCAAAGACTGGAACAGATGAGGAAATACTCATGCTATGGTAGAAAAACACAGCAGGATTCAAAACTACCTATAGGCTGGGCTGCAGTGGCACTCTGCCAGCACTCCAGAGGCAAAGGCAGGAGGACCACTGTGAGTTCAAGACCAGCCTGAATTGCATAGCAAGACCCTGTGTTAATGAAACAAAATAATCTCCCCTGACAGCAACAGCTATATACAGAGGACATTATTACACTGAACAGCGAGCTGTGAAAGCAGGTAGATACCGATCAGTGATGGTGAAACCCACTTATTTACTGGAAAGTACCAACACTGCAGTTAAGTCTGAATAATAAAGTTCGTGCCATAGCTTCACTACCACTGGTATAGATATAGCTCCCTGAGCTATACCTGAATGCTCACTCTCACTGTTCCTAGATTATGAAGAAGTGATAATTTTATTGTTGGCCTCCTTATTTTTCAGATTCCCTATAATGAGAGTTATCATTTGATTACAAAATGTTGTATTCACTTTAAAATGCTATGTAAGACTCTGGGAAAGGTCCTCCCTGTAAATAACTAAATCACAAATGCTACAACCTTGCTTGAACTCTACCCAGCTGTTCCAGTGGTGAGAAGGCACAATATGCAGAACTCAGCGGGAGGGCAAGGACTTTTACGGATTGAGCAGATGCCAGACAACTTGGGGGCCCTGGGGGACAATTCAAAGAAGCAGGGCTTTGTTTTGGACTGGATAAAACTATAAAGTGTGGTAACTTGATGATTATATACCCTAACAAGGGTTAGCACCAGAAGAACAAAGCATCGATTGCCACAGCCCTGGGAGGTGAACTGGGCAGCAGGCCTTCCTGCAAGCCAGGAGGGGAGAGAACTGGGTCATTTTCGTGGTCTCCACATGCTCTGGTTTAACCTGTGTGAAGACATTATTATTATCTGAAGACAAGATTCTAAGCGGTCTTGTTTTCTTCTTTCTATTATTTTGGAATGCTGGGAATAAAACCACGAGATTTTGTTTTTATCCTGATCTGTCACCAAGCTGAGAGTAACACTAATGCCTCACTGGTAGCAGCAGGCCAGCTCTCAAAAGTCAAGGGCTAAAACAAATACTGCAAATCACTAAGACATAAGGGGCTGGCAGTGTTGCTCCAAGGTAGAATAACTCTCTAGGATATGCAAGACCCTAGGTTTGATCGTTATCATCTCAAGAAAGGAACGAAAGATGGGAAGGAGGCAGAGAGGGCAGGAGGGAGGGAGGGAGAGGAGAAAAAAATAGATATACTGGAGAAAAAGCAGAATGATCAGTGTTGTTTTATTTGGTAATAAATAATGCAAAACTAGTGGGATTATTCTGTGGATTAAATAACTACATAATGTGATTTGTAACTTATAAGCTATTGTATGTATGTTATAATATGGTGAAAACCTTCACTATCGGTCCTATCTGTGCTAATCATATCTAAGTACAGAAGGACTGGTGTCTGTGAGGGCTGCATCAGAAACTGTATATTACTTTCAGTTTACTAGGATAGTCAAAGTTGAAGGAAATTAAGATCCAAGTCTTGGAAATGGACGTGTACTAGACGTTTAAAGACAACTTAGAAAATATACAGCTTTTCCTACTCTCCTACGTTACCCTTGAGGAATCTGTAAGGAAAAACTGGGTATCAATCTCAGAGTAACAGTAACCTAGAAGAAACTTAATTTCAGTCGTTTCATCAAAAACAGCAAAACACAAAGAGAATGAAATACAGCATAATAGTAATACCTGCACAACTATGATACTGAAAAATAACATTTAAGAAAGAAGTCTACACATAGAATTCCACCCTCCCTGTACTGCTATGGATCGTCTTGCACTTTGTAGACCACTTGCCAAGTGGGCTTAACCCTAAAAAGTCAGAACTTTAAGTGTGTAAGATGTGTCTCAAAGAAGAGAAAGCAGCCACCTTAAAGCCCAAATTGTTCACTTTGAGGTTGGCCGTGAAGGTGATGAACTTGTAGACTCTTAAGTGACTCATACTCTAAGCATGGATTCATCCTGAAATCTGCATGGAGCTCCTAAGGACCACACTCCGCAGGAGGCGCAGAGGTCAAGGAAACAGGGCTCCAAGGGAAAGCAGTAGGGGCTCCCTCACACACATCCACACACAGGGGGATGGAACATTTATTGCACAGGGGTTCTGTGCAGCAGAAACCATGCTCCCCCCTCAAAATTATCATTATAGTAATAAATCGCCCCTCTCAGAGGGCTAAGGTGCTTTATCAAGAAAGGGAAACGAACAGTGTGTAGGGAAGGGGATTCAAAATCCAAACTCAGGCAAATAAGGATTTGTAAACTATTATTTCTAATTAGTGCATGCAGACAATGAGTCATGGTATGAAATAAAAACTCCTATCCATCCAGTTCTTCCATAAAGACAACTAATGTTTTCTACATGCACGCGTGCACGCGAGCTCTCTCCTTCTCCCTCTCTCTGACGTAAAAAGTGGGTTGCGACAGCTCTGGTCAGTGGTAGAACACTTGCCTAGCATGCACAAGGCTCTGAGTTCAGTCCCTGGCACTGATAAAAAGAAAAAGACAGAAAAGCATAAGCAGTAACTAACTACATTTATTTTCCAACACCTTGCTTTGCCTCAAACTGAACAACTTTCATTCATCTTTCCATTAAAACCATCACTTATTGAGCAGCTACCAGCTAGCAAGTATTGCTCAAGAAGCCCTACAAAGTCAGGACAGACAAAAGTCTTGCTCTGGAGGAGGTAGCTCAGTGGGCCATTACATGTCCACACAAATAATACTTTGCTTCAATAGCTACATGTTCACTCCACTGTAAAGACAGACGGTCCTCTGCTTAAGATGGTTTCATTTACAATTTTTCATCATCGCACAAAGGTGCGATATGGGTATGTATTCAGTAGACATTATGTTTACAATTTTCCCCAGACTAGCAATATGGAGAAGACACTGTGTCCCCTTTCTAGGGTGGTAGCAACAAACTACAGTTCCTAGTCAGTCAACTGATCCCAAGAGAGAAAAAGGAATGTTCAACAATGTTCTGAGTTGTTAAGGTAAGATCTCTGATAGATAGGTGCAGCAATGCATGTGTGCATGTGTGTGCGTGCATGCACATGTGTGTAGATGATAAGGATCAAAGCAAGAAAAAAAAGTGAAGGACACATTCAACTTTGGGCTTTACCCCACACCTCAAATGCATTTCTGATACAGTATTTGCAAATCAAAATGGGTTTATCCAGAGATTAACACCCACTGTAAATCAAGGCACATCTGTACACACTACAATTTAATTAGTCCCTTATTAAACAGCATTTGGGGTTTTTTTCCACGCAACACACTCTTTTTTATAAGTGTGGATATTATAGAATCTTCTTTTTAAAATAAATACTTTTGCTAAAACCTGACAGATGCTTAAACCGTGTTCCTGTACACCAACACTGCATTTCAAAAGTGTTTCGTTAGATGACTAACTTTGCATTCACCAATATCCACAAAACTGCGTCAGAGAAGATGCTCTACAGAAGTACTGAACTAAGACTCCAGATGATATTTGTAAGTTTAGTCAATTAGGCTGCAGTTTCTAAGTCTCATAGAAAGATAAATGCTGTGGTCAGTCCATTTCTTTTACTTTGCAACTATTAGGGGTTATGCTAAGTTTTCTACCTGGTTTTCAAAAGCAGTTTTAAAATTAACCTCAAAGTTTCTGTAACTTAAAAGTTAGTGATTGTTTTACTAAAAGCAACAAGAGTTCTTACTAAATAAGACAGAACTCACACACTTTCTATCACTTCAACTGCAGATGTCTGTTTCAGGCCATATGTGTAACATGGCTATGTTTGCATGCACACAGACACAGTGCAAGTGTTCATACATGGAAGCAAGTATTTAGAGAATGTCTGTGAGAAACTAGCTGAAGCGTTGGGCCGAGTCACCACTACACTCATCCATGCTACAAAATAAAAACACACTAAACACAGGAGCCTGTACTGATTTATAAACAATAAACCTATCTGCATACTAGGTGTGCCAGGCCCAAGAATGTCATAAGTTCATTTTTTATGAAAGCAACCCAATGTAAAGATGTGAATACTCAGGCTCAGAGAGGTTCACATACTTCACCATGGCCATTTAATCTCCAGGTAGCAGAGCTGAATGTAAACATAGGTGCTACTGTTGACTTTAAAAGGTCTCTAAAAGGGCTGGCCTAATACCTCAGGCCTGCCTTGCTAGGCCGCCCCCAGAGTGCACTGAGATGGCAATTGAGACTGGGTGTGGTGGTGCACCCCTGCACTACCAGCTCTTGAGAGGCCGTAAACAGGCAGATCACTACGAGTCTAATCTAGTAGTGAGACCATGGACATCCTGTAGACCCTTCCCTAAAATACAAATACTAATACTAATAAAATAATAATAAAAAATGGCCTCTAATAACACCACTTATAAATTATTTGCTACTCATTCCATGTCTATCACAGTCCTGCAGTCCTGGATATCAGGTAAGATTTATGGAGGACACCTTATGATTTCTGTAAATGCTACATCCAAAGTTCTGCCCAAGCATATCTAACTATATTTATAGTGTCCAAAGCCATGAAGAGGTTTATTCTGTCCACCTTGTCAAAGCGCTGGCAGTGATCCTGCCTAGCTCCAAATCCCAGCACAATTACAGGGCAGCAGCAGACGCTGGTCCATCTCACTGCTCTTCTATTCATCTACTGAGTGGGGCTTACCATTCCTGCTAGCTGTATGCAACAGAGAACGGTGTAGGTGAAGCTGAAAACAGTGCCTGCACTGTACTTGGATACACCACAACAAAGTCACAGCTGCACAACAGTGCCAAGTGCTCGAACACCGTGTGCAGGACAGGCCAACTACAAAGCTTCAGTGCCATGAGAAAACTGAGGGCCGCTTTCAGCGAGTTCTTGCAGCACTCCAAAGCACCAATCTAAGAACTCCACGAGAAAGGCCTGAAAGAGCCTCCCAGCTGAAACAGGAGCCCTGGCCCACTGGCACCATTGACCAGTCACATTTCCTGTGAGCGGGCTGGGCACCCATGGAAACCAGGGCATCCTAGGTGAACTGGAGCGCTTAATCTCAGACGAAGCTGCCCATACACATGAGTGCCCACACAGGAGGGCAGGGGCGGCTGGCACATATGATCAGCACCTGTAAAGAAAGGTGGTCTGTGCAGGGGTCAGCATGGAAATGCAGCATCCACTTCAGGCCTTCTCCAGGGGAAGCTAGCTTTGCAGACAGCTGGTGCTCAAAACCTGGCTCCTGGAGGAAGGGGGAGCCCACAGTACCGGCGACTGCCTGCGGCTCTGGGAAGGGATCCTGGGCATCCGCATGGCCAGCTGCTTGGGGCTGGCACTGCCAGAGGCTGGGGCCCAGCAGCCACAGGCAGGAGCCTGAGGTCTGGAGAGATTCGGCCATGCTCCCTTCTCCTCTTCCCTCCCAACCCAACCAGGCCTCGCAGCCTCAAGCCCTCACCTCCCAGCCTGGTGAAGCTGGCCTATGCCTCACCTGCCCTCCTCTCAGTACCTCTTGCAGCTCCCAGGCTATAGCAGGGCAGGCTGGGCTCCTACTCTCTGCTGCACCCACACCCCAGGGGCTCCATGGAGCCCCACGTGAGAGGCCACGTGAGGCAAGCTGGGGTGAGTCATGGTAGATTGGCCTGCATAGCTGTACACTGGGTTCGCTTTGCAGTAAGGCAGGGGTGATGTGGAACCTTCAATCATTTTACTCAGAATGATAATCCTTAAGTGTCACCTGCTATTTTACTGATTTCTACGAGCCAAAATTCTGTTGTTTTTTCTTAACCACTCACTTACATATTTTATTTGGAAGTGTTTACACCAGTGCAGTGAAACTAAACTTTAGAGATAATGGATGTCATTAGTTTAGATAGCATCAGTTAATTATAAAAGCGACATGGAAACTATTTACATGATGAAAGACTGCAGAACTTCAGTGGGAAGGGCAGCAGTGTGTGATGCCACACCAACAGTGATTTACTTCACTCTACATATTCCCAAGAATGTCACCATCTCTAACTAACAAATAGCCCTTGTCGGCTGCTTTTGGTGCCTCAATATTCTGCAAGAACTTTATCTCCTTGCAGAACTTTCACACAACTGCTTGGATCTCTCCGCCCTTTCCCCTAGAGCCAGACTCCACAGCTACCACAGCTGCCTGCAGTACTTTGCCTGTGCTTTTCTGCAAGCACAATGCCTCTTTTGGTGACAGCTGTGGCTGTGCTCCTTTCAACCAACACTCCAGTCCAACAGTGGGAGAAGTGTCTGAAATACCAGTCTTGCCACGGCTCCTGCCCAGCAGCTCACACTCCACTGGCGCGCCGCCTCGGCAAAGAGAAACCCGCACACTGGCTGCAGGACACGTCCAAAGTCCTGTTCTTGTACACTGTTCTGCTGTGACTTTTGACAGTTTCTTAACTTGTCTGGGCCTCCTTGTTCTGAGCTTGCAAAGGGAAACTTTGGCCCATTTCTGTGACTGCACGGGAGTGACAGGCATCAGATTAGAGGATGGCTGGGGCAGACAAAGTTCAAAGTCTTACCTCTCGGTTTCCCAGCACTATTATCCTTTTTGAACTTTTCATGCCAATAGGACACCAGACACCTTTGGGAAAGTTATTTTTACCTATTTATGGGGAAGAGTAAAACCAAACAAACAAACACTGGACTCCCTAGGCCAAGAAAGAATGCAAAAGCACCTTTTTGTTTTAAGAGATACAGTCTCATCGAATATTACAGGCTGGCCTTGAACTCACTTTATAGCTCAGCAACCTTTTTGCCTTAGCCCTCCAGGTGCTGGGATTACGGCTTGCAGCACCACACCCGGCCACAGAAGCACCATCTGAACGTGCCTGCAGCCAGCTCTTCCTCTGGTTCACACAGTTTAGTTCCAGTCAATGCACGGGGCACATGTAGAGGATAATCGGTCCACCCAGTGGGCTCACATTTTCACATGAATTGCAGATCACCTTTTTCTCAAGAGTTGAGCCAAAAAACAATAATTTGACTGACTTCACATACTGCTCAAGTGATTTTTTCTCCATGGGCATTAGTGAAGTGGAGAGCTGAAGGCAGGCCCTCCCTTGTGAGTGTGGGCATGCATTAACAAGACAAAACCCTCACTTTTTACTTTTATTTTTTTAAATTTTATTACTTTTAATAAAAAATAATGAGACAGTTACAAAACACATTAGTAGGTCAGCCACAATAGTTAATACAATCATATTGTTGTCTTCATAGTAGTTGTTCAGAGTACAAGATGCAGACATGATAACTTTTCTAAACACTATTGGTACAAATATTTCTTCTCATTGAACTAAGAGAAAGTAGTTGTATGCATAGTTCAAATTCCATAATAGTAGTGGGTTATCAGCAGAACTGACATTGTTGAAAACTGTTGACTTGAGCCTTTTAAAATTCAGCATACTAATCTGGCTTTACTTTTTATATATCATGGTTAAATTTTTCTGCAGGGTGGTTAAGGGCAAGTTAAAGTAAGACCTATGTAACAAAACATGCAACTTCTGTATCTGACAAGGTCAGTCAAATCCCCTCAGGATTTACCTTCAAACCATGTACAGCACAGCATTTTGCAGAACTTTTGTCAGTGTCAGCCATCTGGATGAATCATGGCCATGGCTTGACCAGTTTGCTCTCTGACCTGCTACAATTTTGTATATGCTTAGATTTCTAAATTTCTGTGTAAAAATGTATAACTGTTTTTT
>PVKN010024428.1:0-14448 GCA_004027915.1 Capromys pilorides
AGCTCTCACAAGTAGATCAGATTCGCAGCGTTTACAGCCTCCCAAGTGCTGAGATTACAGGTGTGCTCTGCCATGCCCAGTCTCAGCATGCTTGCAGATGAACCCCCTGCCCTTGCTCCAGCCTGCAGGCACTTCAATCTGCTGAGCTATTGGACCAGCCCTAACCATATATCCCTTCTAAGCCAATAGAAGAACTGAACAAGCTGCTAAAAATACCATTTCTTCTCCATAGCTGAAATGAAAGTGGTCCAGGCACAGTGCAAATTTGCACTGCTTCTTTACCTCTTTCTTTACACACACACACACACACACACACACACACACACACATGCACACCCATCCTAAACATATTACTAAGAATTCAATGAAATTTAAAGTTTCATTTCATTTTTAAGGTTATATTTCTCAAGCAGCTGAGTTACAATTAAAGCTATCCACACTAAAAGCATCACTAGGGCTTGGGATTTAACACTGAAAAGAGGCTGATCCCTGGGACCACACGTCTGAAAATTCATAGAAATTAAAACATATTTAGGCAAAGGGGTGCCTCAATTTTGGAAAAGTATGTTTAGGTGGAAACCTCAGCCTTGGCCTCTCCCTGTCTCATCTATAGGTGTCACAGGACACAAATAAGGACGATGCATCATGATGACCCTGTTCTGTGCAGCACCTTGTCATGAAGGTGGGCCCCTTTTATCCAATTAGAAGCACAAGGTTTCAGGATCAGGTAAATATAGGTTCACTTTGTTTACTCAAAACTCCCCAGTTTGTGGGATGACATCTTACAGAAAACAGGTTAAAAGTATATCACAAATATCTATAGATATCTCTCTTGGGAGGCTGAGGCAGGAGGATTATGAGATTGAGAACCCAAGGCCAGCCTGAGTTACATAGCAAGGGTGAATCCAGTCTGGCACATAGATTATGTTGAAGAAGGAGGAGGGGGAGGAGGAAAAGGAAGAGGAGGAGGAGGAGAAGAAGAGGAAGAGGAAGAGAAAGAAGAAGAAAAAGGAGAAGGAGGGAAGAAGAGGAGGAAAATGGGGAGGGGATGGGAGGGGAAAGGGGAAGGATAAGAAGAAAAAAAGAAAGAAAAGAGAAGCAAAGAGAAAAAGGAAGAAAAGAGAAAGAAAGAAGGAAGGAAAGAAAAAAGGTATATTTAGAGACATACGCATAAATGTGTGGCATGTATAAGTGAAGGAATTAGTGTTTTACTTGTTAAACTTGACGACTTCGGCCAGGTGTAATGGCATATGCCCGTTATTTCAGCACTTAGGAGGCTGAGGAAGGGAGATTGTTGCAAGTTTGAAACCAGCCTAGGCTATAAATGGATCTCAAGACCAGCCTGAGCTGCACAGCGAAACCCTGTCTGTCTCAGGTATTCTCCTCTTTTTGCTGGGACGCATAATTGACACCCAAAATGAAGGAAGGAAAGATTTATTCAACTCAGTTACTGGAGATTTCAGTCCATACTCAGCTGGCTCCAAGGCAGAGAAGCACATGACAGGCAACATTTCATGGCCTTGGCAAAGAGCAAGAGGAAACAAGGGAGGAGTAGCAGCAACAAGGGCAACAGAGAGGAAGTCTATCGCTCTGTCTCTCTTAAATTGCATTCAGGCTCTCCGCCCCACGCTGGAGGAAGTACTCGCACCCATAATCACAGCAGTACTAAGACTCATAATCCCAGTGAATCATGAGTTAATCTCAAACTCTAGAAGTCCCTGCCCCATGACTGCACGAAGCTTTAGGGGGACAATGAGACACAAACCATAATACTATTGCAAAAAGACAAAAATAGATAAATAAATAATTCTTAAAACAATAATAAATAAATTGACTCCATCTGAGTCTCTGGAGAGGCAATGACTTGTGCAGAGGTAGAGTTTAAAGAAGGTTGTCTCCTCCACAGGACGAATAATATTGGTGCCAACTCTCCCCGTCCACATTTTCTGTACTCTCTTTCATCTCCATAGGTACTCCTTTCACTTTGCTCAAAACCTGTCTGATACAGTAAAGAGGAAATGACTAAAGGAAAAATGCTGATTGTGCACACAAGATGCACATACCTCGCGGAAGACAAACAGAAACGAGAAAAGGACTTGTGTCCTGCAATAGAAACTTGAGAACTCCAGAGGCCAATGGGACAGAGGACCTTCTAAGCAAGGAGCAGACCCTGAGAGGGATGAGGAGGCAGTGGCCCTAGAGAGCACTCAGCCTTCTTCCTGCCAGCCCTAAACAAGGGGAGTGAGGGAGGCTTGGGGTGAGAGCGGAAGAGGAAATAGCAGGTTTGAAGCATCACACCCTCCTAGTACGGACAAAGCATCCCGAAATACCTCTGCTCAGGTGCCAGAGCCAGGGACACTGCCAAGGCCAACTCTCACCTGTCTTGGTTTTCCCAGAAACCCACCCTTTCTGTCCTCTCTGCCAGCCCCAGCCCCATCAGTCTTCTCTATCTGAGAACCTTCTCCTTCCTCGCCCTCTCCTCTCCAAAGGGCCAGCCCTGCCTGGAAAGGAAATTCACTGATTCTACTCTCCATGCACACAGCATCACTATCAGAGAACTAACAGAATCTATTCCTCATGACATGGACAGTTAGGATGATTAAAGATATGCTTTTCACTATTTGCACACTAATAAGTCAACATCAAGAGGTGCTGATCATCCTCCTGACCCTGTGCTTTGTTTCTGGTTGCCTAAAACCTGGGTTCTTCTTTCACTTCCAAAACACATCCTTACATCAGAAGGAAGTTCCACTCTGTTCCGTGACCCCCAGGAGGCCACCACTATTGACTAGCAATGCCTGCAGAGTGGTGCTTGAGTTTCAATAAGAGAAGGCAAGACAGGGTCTGCACGGCAAGACAATTCTCTCTCAGGGCCTTTCCTCACCCTTGAACCAAGAGAAAACTTCATGAGGCAAATAGCACTTTTTCAGCACAATAGTTAGAATCTAAGCTAAGTGTAAAACAGGCCAAAACCCTAGAACACATGTCTCACATCGTCCCAAATATTCCTCATGATGTGGCTCCCATAAACACCATCTGCTGTGTTAATTTGTAAAGAATTACAAGGTTCTTAAAATTACACTTTGCTCTCTGTAGCGTACACTGTGTCTATTAAGGGAGAGACTTGCAAATGCGCGTCACCTCCAGTCAGATGCTGAGATCTTTTTCCTTCCTAGACTGGGATCTTACTGAAAATTTGCTAAGACTACACAGAATTTCAAGAACAGCATCCTTTTCTGTCCAGTCCAGCCATGAGCACGTGGGAGGGCAGATATGGCCAAAATAAAATGCACAGAGCAAGACCTAGCTTGGAGTATATGCTAACTGACAAAAAAAAAACACAACACCTCTGCGTGCACTTCTGAACCAAGTCTTTGAAGAAACACAAGGTAGGATCAGAGGTCAGACTGGGCTCCATAGTAAGTTTAAGGCCAGCTTAAACTATATAGTGAGACCCAGTTTCAAAAGAAATAAAAACAGACAGTAGAAGAGTCCTGGGCTCAGAAATCCTTAGACTGAAAACAAATGCAAACTTTTGGTCCTTCCCCTAAATGACTATTTATATTTAAGTAAGTCTAGAATGGGATCAGGATATTTTAATTTATTTTTGTTCATTTCTTTATTTTTAGAGTGCTAGGGATTCCATTTTATGGTCTCATCTGCGCAAGACAAATACTCTAACACTAAACTGCTCCCTCAGTGAACCTACAGTTTTTTAAAAAATTATATATAAGTTTTCGAAAGGGAGAGATAATTCAGTGAGTTCTAACTTGGTTGATCATTTGATTAATCAAACTCTATTCAACTATGATGCAGGAATCTGCATTGTATCATTTCTGTAGAATTCTGTTGATGAGCCTAATTATGAGTTTTGCAATCAATGACAGGTAGTAAACTTAAAGGAGGACCATGGATCCACAATTAAGATAATTCTGCTTAATTCCCAATGAGTGACTCACTATTTCGAAAACATGAGTCTAAACCAAGCCACTTAATTAGAAAAAAAAGGTTTCATGTTTGAAAAATTAACACAATGCAGGGAAAATGCACCGTGCATTACAGAAAAGTCTGTGCATAAAGAGAAAGAATGTTCCACCAGTTTTCTGAAACCCTTGCCTGGCACTGCCATATCTGCTTACATGTAGACACTAAATGAACAGTAAATGCCTAGTTGTTTAATAAATTTTGCATGCCTATAGCTGGTAATCTGAACAATTAATTTGAAAATAAAAATATGTAGCATAACCACCACTATTAATTCCTATCATATTGCTTTGAATTTACATATCATTTTAGGTGTTTTATTTACTTTCTGTAAAATAATAAAGAAAAAGACTAAATGGATACAATAGACAGAGAGTTAAAAGAGATTGTTGACCTTATTAGGGGTTCAAAAATGTAACAAAGTTTTGTAACATCTCCAACATAAAATAAAAAAATGCTTCTGAACCAGGTAATATTTTATAGATATCAATGAATTTTACTCTGTTCATTTCCTACAATTATCTGAAAATCTACTCCCAAGTTGCACTTCCTGTGGTCCCAAGTTCTTTGCACCCTTGTTATGTCCTCTAAGAGACAATCTTCCCTGAGCGCCCCATTTAATCCCTAGGTGCCACTCTGCCATCTTTTTCTTCTCTTCTACGGAAACATCCCTATAACCGAGGTAAAAATGGTCTGTCCCTGACGCTATAAACTGCACAGGACCCCCTCTTCTCCCACCCATAGTGGAGCAGTCTGCCTGCTATCAGGCAATGACGTATTCATCAGGCAAATTCTGAAAGAGCCTTCTTTGGGTAAGCGGGCAAAAGAGTCTCCTCTGCAATTTCTGAGTCAGACATTCTCGGGGAATCTCCACACTGATTTCCATACTGACTACCAGTC
Source organism: Capromys pilorides (assembly GCA_004027915.1). Taxonomy (NCBI): domain Eukaryota; kingdom Metazoa; phylum Chordata; class Mammalia; order Rodentia; family Capromyidae; genus Capromys; species Capromys pilorides. The sequence continues at coordinate 4,885 of PVKN010024428.1, forward strand.
TACACTCACACCAACAGTGAAGGGATCTTTCAGCCTTCTTAGAGAGGAATTAATAAGACTTAGGAGAACAGCGAATGAACATTTTGACAAAGAAATTAATATCATTCTATAATACCTTAATTAAAAAAATGACAGTGCAAATGTACAATCTATCCTCTTTCCCCTATCTGCTTCACCTTTGGCCCTTTTCTATTCCTTTATTTTCCTTTGAAGAATCTTTCTGAGGGAAACACTGAGGATGTAACCCAGCACCTCAGACATCCCAGACATTGCTAGAGATGCTATCACTGAGCTACTGCTCCGCCCCCCTTGCAAACAGTTTGAAGCAAGTATAGAGAAAAGTTACCTCTCACTATTTCTCTTTGCAATGCTGGTCAATTTCCTCACAAAACCCCAGCCTGCATCTTCAGAAGAGGGAAAATGATGCCTATCTCAAGCTTGTGATGAAAATGCATACAATGCATGCAAAAGTCAGTCTCTGAGTTTAGCGTGAATATGCTATCCAATAAATAAGTTTCCTTCTCTGAACTTTCCTTATCTCAATAGCAAACTCATTAAGGAGTAACATAGTGTCCAGCATCTGAACCATGGATAGATGGAGTCAATGACCATGTACTGAATGTATTTCAAGAACACATCATTAGATAGGCCTAGTCTGGGTTTGTCAAGACTTGTCATTTACAAACCTTCAAGTGCCTGGGTGATATTTAACACTCATGAAAAGTTCGCCAATTTAAAGTCCATTCATGATCTAGTTAAAATATGCAGCAAATGAAAAGGAAGAACCAGTCATGGAACCTGATATTTTACAAATAATGCAGTGAGGAATTCAAGCTCTGACAAGGATTGTTTCTTATACTAAGGGGGTGTTGGGAACAAGTGTGGGGGATTGATTCCTCCTTTTCACTCCTATGCATGAGTAATGAAATCAGTAGTGATCATATCTCCCTGATGACTTTAATCAAACAGAACACCTGTAACTGCTGAGAAGAGGGAGATTCCCCGAAGCAGCCAGAGGGTTCTATTTTGGTTCTCCTCCTTGGCATGTCCAGAAAGCCAGATGAACCAGACCTGCCATGGCTGTTTCACACTGAGCCGTGTACCAACTGGGAAGTGAGTACACATCTCAGCTGCAAAAGGCCTCCTGACAGGCACAATACCTTCCAAGTGTCCCTTACACTATGATGCATTGTTTTGGGACCTAGCATTTGAGAATTGCTGGATTGCGGTTATGTAATCTTCTGATGGTTCTACCACAATGCGAATATGACAGAGGAAACCCATAAGTATGATATGCTTATTGATTTTCATCCCTTTCTACTATTAGATGGCAAACTCCATGCTAAGACCTGTCTACTTGACTTGAGTGTGTATATCACTGAATCTAATAGCTGGCACATCAATCAGTGACATAAATATTGTCATGTAGAAAAATATGTAGTTGTTCGCCAAACATCATTGAAAGGTAAGATTGAAAACCTCCTCTGTGCAGGAGGTGGGAGGAGGAGGCTCAAGAGAGGTAAATCTTCTGGCATCCAGAGAAATCTGTTAATCAAGGAATGTAGGGTTTAGAAATTAGACAAATCCATGAGACTAAATAAAGAACTGATGGAGAAAATCAAGCAATGGTAGAAATATGAGGGCGCCAAAGGGAAAGTGAAAGACTTATCTGCATATCTTAAGACAAACTGAAGTTCCTTTTTATAGTTTAAGGTGAAGAGTGCTTGAATCCCTTCCCTGGAGCTTGGGGAATCAGGGAGCACTCAAGGTAGGAGCTAGTAGGGGAAAAGAGTGATGGGTTAGGGGTCCAGGGGCTACTATTGAAATAGAAGGTGCTGATAGGTGGTGAACAGATAAGTTAGAAATTAGAGATCAGAAGAGAGCTCAACCCTTGAGTCACACGAGCTGTAGGCCAGACTGCGAGTTGGCCAAGCGCTTTCATTCCCTGTGTGCAAGGCTGAGGGGCCACGCGCAAGTTGTTCACCTCTGTCTTTGCCTGCATGACAAGCGCCAGGCCAGGCTGAGACCCCCAGCTATTCCCTTTCCTCCCCTTTTCTTCCACCTCAATCAGAGATCCAGAGGAATTCTTACCCCTGGGCAAGATTTTTCCAACCTAAATGGCCCTCTCCCATGAATCTTCTTTCTGGAAATACCCCCACTCTCTCCTGTATCTTACGTTTGAACAAAATCCAAGAAATGGAAAACAATGAACTCCCAAACTAAACTGGATATGTTGAGGGAAGTCTTTAATCTTGGCACCCTGAGTAGATGGGTCAGGAAAATCACAATTTTGAGCTGTCTTGGAAATTTAGCAATTTAGCAAGGAGTTCAGTGAGGAACCCTGAGTTCAAGCTCCAGTGGGGGCGGGGGGGGGGGAAGTTTTACAAACTAATAAATAAATAAGCAAATACTATACATAGAGTTGGGTACTGTACTGTATGTTTTGTACATGGAAACTCCAAGCGTAAGACCATATTGTAGGAGTGCTGCTGTTCCTCTGTGTCAGCCACAGGCTCCAAACCGCACAGTTCAGGGTGCCTCACCCCGAAGTCCCTGGGCTCTGCCGCCATATTATATGGAAAGCCCTGATCAGTCTGACTTACAATAAGTATTTAACCTGAGTAGCATTGAGCCATGTTAATTCATGACGTGTGGTGAATGGTACCTCTCAGGTTGATGTTCTGCCTCCAGCTACCGTAGAAGGCAATGACATCCTCACACGGGGCCTCTGACGGGACGTAAGATTCAAATGAGGTCATTAGGCTGAACACTGGTCCGATCTGATATGCGACCTCAGGAAGGAATCAGAACCCGAATGCAAGCAGAGAAAGGGTGAGGTGAGGATGGAGCAAAACTTCTGACTGCCCCCTATAAGCTAAGCGGAGAGGCCTCAGGGGAAACCAACCCCGCTGACACCCTAACTTCAAGCTTCCACTCTCCAAAGCTGTGAGGAAAAGTAAAATTCTGTCCTTGAAGACTGTGGAAGGCTGCTATGGTAGCATTTGCTTACAAGTAGCTGTAGAAAACCAGGGTAATGCTTTTGCCCAGGTTGCGCTGCTTGTTTAAACAAGAATCTGGGACAGCTGAGATGAGGGCCAGTCTGGAGAGGTGACGGCCTTGAGATATCCTTATTTATTTCCCAGAATGCTCTTCATTCTGTGCACTTCACAGCCCAGAGTTGTATCCGTTTGTCTTCACAAGGATAAACACCCATCCCTTCCAACAACTGAAAACTGGATTTGCCGACTCTCCCAGAACATTTCTTTCTCCGAATACCCGGATGACCACTTGATTCTTTCTCTCATCCCTCAAAGAACCCTCCATTTCTTATTAAAAGAAAGTAGGTACTGGATGCTAAATAAATAGATAAATAAGCACATCCGACTCACAGCCATCTTCCCAATTTGGCCTTCGCACATTTCTCATTTCACGAAACAGTCAAATACAAATTTACCTCATGTTCTCTCACAATTTAATTCAGGTAAAAATGTGACTTCTGCGTGCTATACGAAAGCTTGCAGGTGTTATTTATTAAGAGTCTAAAAGAGGTATTTTAGGTAGTGGATTAGTCAGTTTCCCCATGGCTGACACAAAGTGTGGAAAAGTTTAATTTAGTTCATAGTTTCAGGACATTTGATCCATGGTTAACTGGCTCCAAGAAAAGATATCAAGGAAGAAGCGCATGGCAGGGCGAAAAGACTTAACTCACAGCAGCTGAGGAGTGAGTGGATCAGGGAACAGCACAGAGAGGAAGGAGCCAGAGACCACAGGGACATTGCCCTCAAAACAACCACCCTGACCTACCCAGACACATCTAGACCATGTTTTAAGAATTTTCTAGGTGTTTCTTAACCCAAGTAAGTTTGTATGTCCAGCTTAATAATAACAGCCAGCTATATAAAGTCTATTCTTATTGGTAATTTGTGTTAAAACTTTAGGAGTTGACTTAATATACTGGTATTTCCACCACTGAGCAGACAGTGGGGAGCTTACAACACCCTGAAAAGCCCACATATTGTCTAAAAACTGGGAAGAAATTGAGGCAAAGCTGGAGGCCAGCAACTTGGCCTCGTTTCTTCTCTCCACTAATATTGAAATGCATATATCACAGTGTTAGGCTCTGGTGACGTAGTGTGACAGTCCCACTCATCACCTGCATGGAGGTGTAGTCTAATGTCTGACTTTTAAATCTCAGCATTGTTGATATTTTGGAGCAGACAGTTCTTATTTGTAGAAGGTGGTTGTTTCCACTGTCAGTGTCTATGACCTTTACCAACCAGACAGAGGTAGTGTCACCTGCCCCACCGATCCTGACAACCAAAACTATCAACTGGCATTGTCCAATGTCCCAGAGGAAACAGAGGTGAAATTCCTCCACTCTAGGATGGCTGGACTAATGAGGAAGACAGATGATAATTTTTAAGTAATTATAATTCAACCAGAAGTGTTATCATGATATGTATGCAATGCTCATTTGGTGCAAAAAAAAAAAAAAAAAAGAGAAAGAAAAGTTGTTACAGCAATGAAGATATAAAATAAAACAGATAACAGCTTATTGTTTGTGTGTGTAGAGCATACACCTCTTGATTTCCATAGCTTGTGGGATCCTTATAAAATATGTACTAATGAGCTGAGCATTCAACAGGCTCAGATAAACACTCTACACTGCCTATTCACAGTAAAAGAAGCCAGGATTTAAGCCGAGTTCTAAGCCTAAATCCAGCCAATTCTGTAAGAACAATGGTGGAAAAACTTTGCTACATGCAAGAACATGTCATACAGCTTTAAAAACATTTCTGTACATATGAAGCTCGGAGAGAAGAACTGTGAAACTGAGTATAGGTATTACTGAGAGAAGCTGAATTAGAGAACTATCTACGCAACGACTGCAGGTTCTCCGGGGAAGGTTCTCGGGTTCTGTGGTGTCTGAACTACACATGTGTACTCAACATAAATTTGTGATATCAAGCAGACTGGGCTGAGGAACACTTAGAAAGGGGATGGGTCCATGAGGCTATTTCCAGAGCAGACTGCAATGTGAGTGGTAGAGCCTGGCCCACCATGTGAATGCCACCATTCCAGTGGCTGGAGCATGACGGTGGAAAAAAAAAACGTATTTTTCTTTCCCCAGAGTTGAGATATAATCTCTTGTTCTCTCTGACCTTGGGACTGGACCATTTAATCTTGAAACTCTCAGGATTCTCAGGCTTTTGTTCTTAGTTGAGGATTACACTGTGGGGCTCCTCTGTGCCCCAAGTCTTTGGCCTGAGTCGTGGTGCCACCATGACAGGCTCTTCATCTTAGAGATGGCCATGATGGGACAGCTCAGCCTCCTTGAGACCAGGAACCTGTTTCTATAATAAAAAGCAATCTCTACTATCCTGCAGTCTCTCTAAAGAAGAGTAATGAGCATCAGTATTGTCCTGGTGTTTAGGAGTCCTCAGAAGTCCACCAGCCAACTGATTATGAGCCATACATCCAGTCACCTCACATCTTAGGAGCTTGCATCATGACCACATGATACTATCTCCCAGTCTGTTTCCACTGGCTCCTTTAATTAATAATAATGCCTCTTTGTGCTCTCAAAAGTGCCCTAATTCTGACTAGGTATTATAACCACATTATTATTAATTCAATTAAGCCTCGAGTTGAAAACAAATGATTAGATCTACTACTCAGTCATGTTAGGTCATAAGATTGATTCTGGGAGAATCCTGTCTATGCTTTATACCACACACACATTGCTTCACTTCTCTGCCTAAAATCTTTCAATGTCACCCCATACCTAAAAAGATCACAGACAGTTTGGTCTCACTTTGGCTCTTCAGCCCTCTCCCACCTTGCTTTCTCAAAAGGAAGAACCTGTTTTCCAGGTTCTATCCTCTCACGCACAGCATTCTCACTGACTGACACCTCTCCAACCTATGGTGCAGGCAAACTGGCGCCTGGATCATAACTTGCAATGTCCTGTAATCACCTGCTTCATGAAGACCTCTTCAAGCATCACCATCTCTGTAAAAAAAAATAAATCCCAGATTTCTCTAGGCCTTCAAAGTCTCTTTGTGTGCCTTTGTAGTGCACTCCATGGAGCCTTCTCTAACAGTTCTTCTCATCTCAAAATTCCAGTTTCCTTTGCACTATTTGTGCTATTTTTAAATCACTGCTATCTTTTTTTTTTTTTAATCACTAATGTCTTCAATTCCTGATGGATATTGGCCAAATTTTTGTACAATCAGTAGACATTTACTGAGGGCCAACTCTGTGCCTGACACATTTTTTTTTTTTTTTTTTTTTTTTTTTTTTTTTTTTTTTTTTTTTTTTTGCTCAATAATGATGGAGGTCAGAACATGGCACCCCACAATATGTCACCTTGTCATTTGGGAAAATCACAGAAGCAGTTAGGTCACTCTCATTTTTCCCTTTTCCTTCTCCCTGGAAGCAGATCACAGCACCCTTATCACAGTGGCATTCTCTCCCTCTATTCAGAAGAAAATGTGTCTCTAAAGACATGAAGACACCAAGGCGAACCTACCCAATAGGTCTTGCTAAATTCTCCAGTTAATTGCCGTTGATCAGTTCCCTTTATCCAATTATACACTCCCACAGCTCACCATTTCTGCAACATATTTGGTATTAAGAACAGTTTTACTTGTCTCATTAGATTTCCTTTTTTTATGTGCTCCAAAAAAAACTTGCATTAAATAAATTGCATGTTTTTCTCTTGTGAATCTGTCTTTTTTTTTGTCTTTTTGAGACAGGGTCTCGTTATGCAGTTCAGGCTGGCCTTATGCTCACTTTTGTATCCCAGGCTGGTCTCAAACTTGCACTGGTCCTCCCACCTCAACCTCCCAAGTGCTGGGATTACAGGTGTGCACCACCACACCGGGCTTAAAAATTAATATTCTTCTTCTTTTTTTTTTTTTTAATGATGATCATCTCACCCTGCCCTGGGGGTGGGGCTCGTACAGCATGTGGTGCTGGGGATTGAACCATGGTCTCTGTGGCTGCCTAAGTTTTCCTAAGCAGGTGCTTTAGACCTCTGAGCCATCTCGCTGGTATCTATCTTTTGCAGGCCGGGGAGATAGCTCAGAGACACAAGTGCCTGCCTGGCAAGTACAAGGTCCTGAGTTCAATTCCCGGGTCCACAAAAAAAAAAAAAAAATCTGTCTTTTGTTATAGAGAACTCACTCATTAATAGCAATAGGTAAAAAATTTATTAATTTTCCCTTAGAGTAGCACAGTGACACACAAAAGGAGCTATGTAGTACAGTAATAAGCCAAAATATCTGTAATGATTTCCTATTTCGTTTTAGTATTTTGGTGGTGTCAAGTAAGACATTAAATTTTAGTAGATCTCAGCTTTCTAAAGACAAGTGTTATAGATAATTAAATCAATTCTAACTTCTTTCCTCTCAAATGTAAGTCACCCATATAAAGGCAAATCAATGTCTTCTGGCCAGCTGTCATTGAACTGGCACTGACTTGGCTTGTCATGGCTGTGTTTTTCCCTTAATATTAAAAAAAAAAAGTTTTAAGCATCACCAAAGAGCATGTTAAGTATTTTGAACAACACTAATGTATAAAAGAAAAATGGAAGTCTTCCCACTACACATACACACACACACATACACACACACACACACACACACACATTTCGGAGCTAAAAATATTGGTGGTAACATGTCAAATAGCTGAGCTAATCCTTTTCCATGAATACACAGCACAAAATCAAACACATTCATATGTAATATTTTTCAGCAAAATGGGAATTCCAATGCTGTAATTTTATGCTTGTTTCTTTTCTCATTTAGCAGACTGTCTGTATTACTCTTTGGACTTGGCCTTTTCTACAATCTCATGACAGTCTCTTTTTAGTGAGTGATAATTTGTTTAAATATCATTTATTCAAATACTTCCCTAAATTTTGGCATATGCACTATCAAATTTGTTTTCTTCTCCTGTCATAACAAATTATCACAAACTTGGTGGCTTAGGTTAACACAAATCTATTTCGCATTTCAAAAGACCAATAAGAGTCTTAAAAGACTGAAATCAAGATTTACCAGGGCAATACTCCTTTCTGGAGACTCTAGAAGTTAGCTTGTTTCCTTGTCTTATTCACTCTTAAAACCAGTGTAGTTCTTTGCCTTAAATTTTTCCATTCTAAGTTAGCTTCCATACACACACAGCATTTAGTGTTGTATGTGTGTAGAAAATGATTTGCACAGCTATCTGACATGTTACTACCAGTATTTTCAGCACTTGAGTGGAGTTTGTTTGTGTCTGTGTATGTGTGTGTGTGTTTGTGTGTGTGTGTGCCGCACGCAGTGGGAAGACTTCTGCTTCTCCTTCATTCACATTAGTGTAGCTCAAAATATTTAGTTAGCAATTTAGGTCTTGCCTAACCCTGCTTCTGCTTCACTCTTAACTCAGCCAAGAAAGATTTTCCACTTTTAAAATTATATGGGATTGGGCCGGCCAGATAGCTCAGTGGACTAAAGCACCTGCTTAGGCAGAGCATAGTGGCCGGGGTTCCATCCCCAGTGTGCCCATGTTGGTCCCACCCCACAAAGTGCCTCAGAGAGCTATTGAGACTGGGCATGGTGGCACTCACCTGTAATCCCAGCACTTGGGAGGCTAAAAACAGAAGACTACAACTCTGATCTATGTAGTGAGACACTGTAGGCTCTACAGTCCCTGTACCAAATACACATAAAAAAAGATTACATGTGATTTATATGTGATCATCTTGTAGTAGATGATTCTACTACATTTTTTGAGGCAATTCAGGTAATTTTTCTCTCTCATGGTCTCTACCATTAATAACACACATTACAGTCCTCCAACCATACAATGTACACATATGCAGAGTTGGTACAGATGAGAACATAGGCACTGATGGAAGTCCTCTTTCTCCTACTGTATTTTCAGTACTTCAGTCTCAGTGCCACTAAGACAGTGCTTATACTTCTATACGTGTTCTTGCACATGTGACTCAGTTTATCCCTGGAGCAAATCCCTAACTGATCACTGTGTCAAAAGCTATGCTTGTTCTCCAGCTGTGGAAAATATTGAGAAATTGCTGTCTTTGAAAAGCACCTGCCTTGTTTTAGACATTTTTTAACAATATTGAAAAACGTTTGGGGGAATATAGCCTGTGACAAAATAGTCTAGATTGGTTTATAATCCTAGCTCAACTGTAGTTTCTACAGATATGAAAGGAAAAAAGTAAAGTGGTATTATCTAGCTCAGATCCTTTCATCTTTCTTTGGAAGCTTGATAAAAGGAATTGTAGGAAAAATAAAATATATTATATGGTGAAATACATGTCATCAACCTGTTCTTCACAGTGCTGCTTAGAGCTGAGTAGACCTACTACTACAGACCAAAGTTCAAGAAAATTACTTTACAGCTCTCCAGAGAATAAGCATGTTGCTGAGCAGGAAGCCTCAAATGTTATTGTTTCTTCTACTATCACCCTTCATTCCAACTATCCTAGTGCTACTGGATGTATAAAAATGTCCTCCCTCTTTCTCTCTCCCCCCCCTCCACCATCTTTCTCTC
>PVKN010024429.1:0-14450 GCA_004027915.1 Capromys pilorides
GATTCTTCTGGGAAGGTACTCAGAAGGGGAGTAGCTGAGCTAAATGGGACCTCTAATGTTAACTTTTTAGGGAATCTCCATACTGACTTTCATAGTGGTTGCGTCAACCTATACTCTCACCAACAGTGAAGAAGGGTTCCTTTTTCCTTACAGCCCTAGCAACATATGTTAGTGGTTGATTTCTTGATGATAGCCATTCTTTCTGGAGTGAGATAGAATCTCAGTGTTGTTTTAATTAGAGTCTCTTGAATGACCAGTGATGTGAACATTTTTTAATATGTTTATTTGCTATTTGCATTTCTTCCTCTCAGAAGTGTGTGTGCATTTCAGATGCCCATTTTTTGATTGGGTCTTTGAATTTTGGGGGCCTTATATTTTTTAATTCTTTATATGTTCTAGATATAAGTCATTTGTCTGAGGGGCAATTAGCTATGCTTTTTTATACTCTGCGGGTTGTCTTTTCACTATGTTGGTGATTTCTTTTGCTGTGTAGATGCTTTTTAATACCATTTGTTGATATTTTGTAGTATATCCCATGTGGTCTAGGTTTTGTTCTTGAAATCATTGCCTACACTTATGTCCTCAAGATTTAGCCAAACATGTTCACCAAAGAAAGATACTCTTTTTAAAAATGGTACTGGAAAAACTGTCTTTCCACACGCCAAAGATTAAAGCTAGACCCATATCCATCACTGTGTATAAAGTCAAAATAGATGAAAGATCTAATTTTTTGAAAGATCTAAATATTAAAACAGAAACACTAACTGTAACTGAAAACTTTTGTTGAGACATTTTTAAAATAATTTTTCTGTCATTCTATTTGACATTTGACATATATTCATACAAATTAAACTCACTTTTACAATGTTCATTATAGCAGCAATATTATTGGTTGAACTTAAAAGAAAATATCCCAAACCACTATCTAAAACAATTTTCAATGATGTCCTACCAGCAAAATACACATAAATCAGATCAGTACATTTGCCTTAATGTTTTCATCAATAAATTAAATAGAATAACTGATTCAAGTTCTGTCTTGTTAATTCAAGAAATACCCATGGAACACCTACTCTGTGCCAGGGAAATGTAGTAGATGCTAAAGGTGTAGTGATGTACAATCAAAGTCCTCCTACATCTTGCTGTTGGGAAACTCCTATTCTAGAACACTGTTGCCTTCATTTTCCTTTCCTGCCTGCTGGCAGAGATGGGAAGAGGTCCTAAGTAAAAACATCTGGATGTCTGACATTAAGCCCATCATTCAGCGTGTGTGCAATTTTCTCATCAACACCTTAGCATTTTGGCATAAGAAGAACATTATATCTATACAATGCTTGAAATCTGGCACGTTGAGCTGTTACCTGTTGATTGGAAGTATAATCTGTTATTGGTGCCACTGGCTACCTCCACTTGCTAGGGGATTTAGTTGTTGGTGGAATGTGCCTCCCAATGGGTCTTCAGATGCTGGAGTGTCTAAGATCTGTTTTTTTGGAATGTCATCAGGGCTAGATGATTGAGAGCCCAATTGCATGCTGTTATAGTGAATTTAGAGAGGAAAGAGCAGAGCTTTATAACAAAGAGCCAGAAAGTAGCTCTATTACAAAAATACCAGTCTACCATTTCTGTAACTATAAGTAGGGTTTTCATTGATCTATAAGCTTCTTAGAATTAGAGCTTTTGATTTTCCATAGGCTACCTTAAATATTAGCTCTCCACCAGGGTTAAGGAACTACTTCATCAGCTATATGTTGTTAGATATTGTTCCTTTTCCACCCAGTGATTAATTTATACACTGTCATTTCTAAAATCCTATCTTTTCAAAATAAAGAGCAAAAGGGCCAGCCAGATAGCTCAGCAGATTAAAGCACCTGCTTGGGCAGAGTGCAGCAACTGTGGTTTGATCCCTGGTGTGCCATGCCAGCCCCACTCCTGGGGCATACTGCGATGGCAGTTGAGACTGGGCATGGTGATGCGCACCTATAATCCCAGCACTTGGGAAGCTGAAAATAGGAGAATCACTGTGAGTCCAGTCTACATAGTGAGACCTGTAGACCCTGTACTAAGTGTATTTAAAAAAAAAAAAAGAGCAAAAATTTGCTCTTGTTTGCTACATTTTTTTTTCTGGAAAATACAATGCAGTGGAAATCTAGAAGCCTGGGCCTCTTGTTGCTCTTTTACTGGCTAGATGATGTTGGCCAAATCTCTGGATAGTTAATTCTAACTTTCTCTAATTGAAAGATAAAATTTCTAGGTAAGCAGAACCACAAATTGCTGTGCAGTCCTAAATATTAGTGTTCTTCAAATTTTAGCCAATGATGTCAGCTGTCTCTGGGCAATAAAATTAAGCCTATGCTTGTTGATATACTTTTTATCTAAAAATGTCTTTTTAAAACATCAATTAGAACATCTACCCCACACCATGAGTTTTGCTCCAGTTGTCAGATGGAATCACAGGTCAAATCATTTAGAAGCTATTCATTGTGCACTCTTTCACAATTTTAGCTTTTTAATTTCTGTGGTAGGTGAACTAGGAAAATGAAGGGATTGGAGGGACATAGTATAAGTTTCAATCCCAGCAACATCAAGCAGGTCTGTAGTGTCCTTGTGAAATGTCCTCTGGTACAGCATCTTGTATATTTTTGAAAAAGCAATTATTTTCTTTAGGAGCTGGCTTCTAAGGCTTGCAGGTGTACCAGCTAAGAAGGAACAGGCAAATGGGGGAGCTTATGAAATAATATGTTTTCTTAAAGATTTTGGTCAACCTACACTTGAAACATGGGTTATCTGGTCCCTTTCTGTGGCTGTTCTTGACTCTTTTTAAAATTAATCCTTGAGTTGTGCTACATTTTTTCTACAGCAGTGATCTATTCCATTTACTATTTTAGTTACTGAGAAGATTCCATACATGGAATTTGCAACGGCCTGGTGTTGTGTATGGGGGAGGGGTGTAGTCAGGTAGTAGGTTTTCAGGTTTTTTGCAGAATGACTGAGTTCACCACAAGTGAGATTTGCAGATGCTTTTTTTGGGGGGGCGGGGGCAGGGAAAGCCAAGTCTTTCCATGTGAAATAATGAATCTGAAGATAATGTACCCTTGTACTGTTTTTCTAGAATAATTGGGACATTCATGCAGATAGTTCAAGTCTCATAACTTACTTAGTTGCCTCTTTTATAAACTACTTGTAAACATGTACATGGCATCTAATCTTCCTGATTCTCAGCTTATAAAATGAGAGTGTTGAACTCTGTGATCTCCAAAGTCTTTTCCAACTCTAAAATTCAGTGAGCTGATATGTCCATTGTTTAGACGAAAAATAGGTCCACTCTGAAATGTTCTGTGAATCAGGCAGCAATCCAAACTGACTTTTTAAGAATTCACATAAAAAAAATTCTCACATGGAGTTCTATAGGATGAAGAGAGGGCCCATTCACTATTTGTTTGCTCTCTGTGGGAAAGCTATTCTTTTTTTTTCCTCTTGGAACAATATAAGGAAACAACTTATCTTTTACAATTTTTGGATTCCATTCACAGAGGGTGTCAGTATTGTCTAGTGTTCCCAAAGGGGACGTGAGAGCCAGAGATCCCAGGACTGGTTCCCAGCTTTTCAGCTCCTTAAGTGACCTTCAGAACGCACACAGAGACTCTTAAGACTCAGTTTGTCTATCTGAGAAATTGGATTCCTGTGTATTTTCTGTGTAAAGCGTTATTGAAATCATTATAGAAAGGATGGAAATGAGTGAAAGGGAATGATGAACCTAAAGCAGTTTCGAGAAGCATCTGTGTCTATGTAAACAGTTACTGTTTTATTAAAGGAAATCTTAGCTATTGATTAAGCTGAGAAAATACTTTCAGTAATAAGTAAAACCAGAAACATGTATTTTTTTCAACTTTTCAGACAAAAACAATAAAATGTAAAGCGAGTGTGACAAGCATAATTTATTTTTACTGGTTTCTCTCACTTAACATGAAAAATTGAAGTTTTGCTCTTGGAAACTTGAAACAATTGTGATGTTCTTAAAAATCTTGTGAGCCAGGTGGGGTGGGTAAGTAATAAAGCTTACAGATACACAGTGTCACTGCTTGATTCAAAATTAGCCAGCTTGTTAGCTTCAGATACATCCCTAGGAGCTTGCTCCACAATATACCAGATCAAGGAAAATACTTATGGGTTGAGGAAGAATCACTTAATTATGTTTTATGATGTTAAAGTAATGCTGATAAACTCTTATGAATAAGGGTTCTGTTTGCTTGGGATCACATCAATAAACACGAAAGCAACATTTGGATTTCCCAAGCAAATGTGGAAATGGGCAATGCTCTAAAGCAACCTTCTCCACAGGAGTATAAATGCATGTTTTGGATACGTACTCCTTTGGCTTTTGTGGGAGGGAATCAAGTCATCATTCAGACGTGTTTAAATGCTGCACTTGAGCTGCCTTTTTGTGAGGCATAGACGTGCAGGAGCTCCACCACGATTCATCATTTTAAACTTCATTTGGTGGAAACATTACAAGGGAATAGGTTCTGAGTCTCTTAGGAAGTGCCTCAGCTCTCCATTACTTGCCGATCACCCTGCTTGCCGCTGCCCCTTTATTTCTTTGTAGCCTGTACCCTTAGTCCAGTGTGTAGCTACATTTGGACCAGAGGCCCCCATCCTGTGAAAAATTTAGATGGCTATAGCAGTAATCAAAAATACCAATAAAGTGTCACCGGTCCTTGCTTGTGATGTGGGATGGCGGGTGAGTGAGATATAAAAATGAATCATGAGGCGAGATATGATTGCTGCTCAGGCAACCATTTCCAAATGTGAGTGCACCCAGGTTGCATAAAGGGTTCGGAATATTCTCTGTTAGGCCACAAGGCTTGCAGATAACAGCATCAACTCATCAGGTTCCAAGGCCCCCAGGGACCTGGGAGGTAGAAGAGTTGGTGCTCAAGTGGTTGAGCCAAAAACATTTATATCTTGGCAGTATTGGGTAGCTGGCATCTGCTGATAGAAAGTGCTTGGAGTTAAGTTGGTTTAAAAAAAATAAGCACCACAGCTCTGTATGTTTAATACAGGATGCTGTCTGAGGTGTAAAGAATGGTTAAGTAAATGAGTAGGATACCATTAATCTTGGTTTGTTGCAGCACTACATCTTTAGCTGTTGAAGGCAGGGGAAAAAGAAAAAGATTTGCTCCTAGCTCATAACCTGAGTGTTAAAACTGATGTCCTTCCCATTAGGGCCTGTAAACTCATTAGCACATGGCAATTTATCCTCTTTTATTTCTTCTCAATTATCCTATCATCCATTGTATCTGGATCTGATTACCCTTTCCCAGAGTCAAACATTATCTTGTAAATCATTCGCTTTAAGTCTGAGCCTGCGATGGCGCAGCCTGGGATTTGCTTAGGCAAGTAATAAATCAATTAGTATTAAACTTGCGGTGTCATCTATTTTCTTCCCTCGTGCTTGGAAAAAGGAACACCTGAAAGTGCAGCTTAGGATACATCTCATTTCTGTGCATGCTTTTGAACAATACAAAGACATTTGTTCTTATTTGAAGGGAGAGAAAAGACGAGGGAACCCAAACAGAAGCTCAGACCTGAGTTTGCCAGAAGGCTGATGGCATCACAGGTATGAGGCCCTCATATTTCAGAGGTGACATTTTTAGTAATAATTGGGAACATCTATTATTCAAAGATGGACATCACAGATTCTGTTAAAGGGACAGTCTCATTTTCATGTCCAAAACACAACAAGGGAGTCAAAAGGGAAGATGGTAGTTCATTTCCTCTTCTGTTCTTCTTTCATGTGGACCGTGCTTCTTAGCTCACATGTAAAGTGGTCTGATATTATCAGACAAGAGGAACCGAATAGTTTTAAAGTTGTCTTCTCCTCCCCTTTGCATTATTTTCCCTTTAAGTCCTATACTAATTTACTTAGCCTTTTTATCTTCATTTTTGGATCTGGTTCTTAATCCTTTGACTGAGTTTCTGTGAAGAAAGTGCAACCAAACAGCTATGTTGAAGAGGCAATCTTGTGAATTCCTAAATGAAAGACAAGGGAATCCTGGTGGGCATCTCATCACCAGTAGCCTTTTCTAAGTGAGGCACTGTGAATGGGCTATAAATTGTCTTCCTCGTCGGCAATGAGGGTGCTGCTAGGGACTGTGGACATGGGGCAGGCTTCCACCGAGGAGCTGCATGTGGCGGTGGAGAACAGGGACCAAACCATGATCGAATTGGGGGATTGGAGGACAGTGAAAACTGACTGGCACTGGATCTGTCTGCTGAGACAGATGTAATAGGTGAACTTTCCTTGCACATGTCCCGCTAGACCTCTGCCCTGCATAGGTCCTTCAGCCTGCTTTGCTGGTTCTCTGAGATTCAGTCCTTAGTTTTTTCTTGAAAAGTACAATGGTGAGGACTTGCATGAGAAGTTCCTCTCATAGGTTGAAGAGAGAATCTTAATTTAGTAGCTTATTACTAATACTGGTGAAAATTCTATAATATGGGTTAGGATAGGCACAGTGGTGCAAGAAAACTATCCAGCCATGTAGTTCTGTCCTCATAGAAGGGATGCAGGGAAACACTTCAGGAATGAAGAAAAGTCTGTTAAGGGCAGAGAACTGGAATCCATGGGTGGGACTTACTAACCCAAGGACCTGTAATTCTATGTTTCCAACTGACTGTCAGGAGATATGAAGGCTGAGAGTCTCTAGTATTTATATTTGCTTCTCTTGTGATAACAATAACTTTTCAACCTCAAACTTTCTTATCATTTACAGATATATCCTTTGTCTCTACACAATCCAAGCCCCCTAAAAGAGGATGTTACTGACTTTGTGAATATATAGTGATTAATTGTCTTGGTTTGGCAAGCAGGAGGTCTGGGACCTAAACCCATTTGTGCAAAAAACAAGTTTTGTAACATTGATCACTTCCAGTGAAATTCCCCCAGACCTCTGTGCTGAGCAATGAGGGGATAAAGTTTGGGCTGAAATTTGGGTATTGTTCAGAAGCAAGAGCAGGAACTGGGTGAGAAATGCAAGTGGGGAAAAGATTCAAGTAGGGATTATGGAGGATTCAAGTCCAAAGTATCTTTAGATCTTTGGCATTTTTTTTCCCCTTCCTAAAGTGTGGATTTCATAATAACAGACCTTATAGATGTCCAAGAAGATAAATACCTGATTTTAAAAGTTAATGTAAAATACTCCATTTATAAATGTTGACCGGTAAAATAATTTTTTTTTAAATGAAAAGAAACGTGATGATGAGGATGTGAAAGAACTCTATAGAAAGAGTCTTCCCATGGACCACCAGTTGCAACCCTTTACCTGAACCAGGCTCGGGGCTTCTCTTTAGCCAACCATGTCCACAGTAGCCACATGAAGCCAGAGAAGGCAATAGCCACAATGGAGTGAATAAACCCGCTGTAACTCTGATGTGGAGGTGGCTGGAGCCTGGAGCACGGGCACTCCTGAGTTTTTCACGCATGTGCTGGGCAGTAGGAGCTGTGCCTTGAGCGCTGGCGTTTATCTGAGCTCTCTGGAGCTTGTAATTGGGTTTGCTTCTATGTTGCTGCACTGGGAGTTGTCAGATTTGCTTTTAGGATCTGAAGTGTCCATACTAACCTGTGAAATGCTCAGGAATGGTGGCATTTATTCTTAATACAGATATTCATGGCTTTTAAGATAGGTCAGGGGAGGTGACAACTCTTTAGTCCCAGAGTAATTATCTTTACCTTTTAACTCCTTCTAAGATCCCTGTAATAGGACTACTCATTCAATTGTCAGCATTTTTCTGTTGACTTCAGTGATATTACCAGCCTTGATTAGAAGTCATTATACATTTCTCTAGAGCTGGCTGAGTGCAAATGTGGAGATACGCATGTTTTTAGCTTGGATAGAAATATGCCTAAATCAGAGAAGGGTGAAGTTCTTTTGCATGACTTTATTTGGTGGCCAAGGGAATGCAAGGGCGCACAAGGGTAACTTTAAGAGCTGCATCTTCAGCAGTTGTTCATGATAGGTCCATAGTCACCATTGTTTCCTGATGTTTGGTTTTTTCTGACCTGAGTTCTCAGGGACTAACCTTACAGTGACACTACACTCATTTCAACTTTTTTTTTCTTCTTCAGTTGAGCAATTGTTCCATTCATATTGTGGAGTTGTGTCATATCCTGAATTTTATATTCTAGAGAACATACAGTTGTAAGTCAAACTAGCTGACATGACGCTACCTCATAGACGGGGCTGACTGTAAAAGGAGACAAATGGTTTAGGCTTAGATGTGAGAAAGAAAACTGGGGTTCTTGGCAAGCATTAAATATTTATAAAGGAGCCAATCTTTAGTATTCAACAGGGAGTTTTTCTGCATGAGACATGTGAAGCTGTATAATTAGTTATGGGACTTACCAGTTTTTGAGTTTTTGCCATGCTGTTTTCTGCCTATGACCAACTGTTATTTTATTATCTAGTTATTCACTATTGATTTACTTATTTTGACCAATCATTATTTTAAATGTATAATAAGAAATATTGTTTGGGAAAGTAGTAGTTTTTCGTAAAAAAAATTTGAATAATAATGTATATATATATTCCAGGCTTAGTGTAGCAGAGATCCTGAATTTTTTTATCATCATATTTTCAAAGATATTATGTTAAAGATTATATGAGCTTTAGTGTAAGATGATAAAAAATTCTAAATTATTCAGCTTCATCCCTCTGACACCTTGTTTCTCAAGAACAGCCAAAGCAGAAATAACAATGAAAGCAAACAAAACAAGGTTTCTGCTTTCTTTTAGCAAACCACTATCCTTCTGTTTATTAGCAGAAATGATCTTGTTAATACTTACAGTATTTGTAAACAGAAGTCAGAAAGCTCTTCTTTCTTCTGAAACAAACTTGCTGCCATAAGTTTCTGTAAAGTCCTGAAGGGGAGAAAAGGGGAAAAAAATCCCCTCAAACCTTAATAAAAATTTCCAGCAAAACCATTAGGGATTTCAATTATGAAGCTGTTCTCAAGACTCCTGTAAAGGTTATTTGTTGAACAATTTCTCCCTAACAGTGTATGACAAATTACTCGCTTGGCACCATAAATGATGCACAAGCCCTTTAATTAGAATATAGCACTCGATATCTTTAAGACCTTCTAACATTTCTTAGTTAATATTATTCTTCATGAGCCTTTCCAAAGGGACAAGGACTTGTTTGCAGAGTTGAAAAAGGAGCTGGACTGGAGTGGACAGGGACCTTGCAGAGGGTTGGGAATATCCAGAAGCCACACAAAGAAAGGAAGGCTCTGACCCAACAAGTTTTGATTGCAAAGGCGACTCTGATAACGGAGTTTTTTTTTTTATTATCCATTGCTTTTAGCCTTATTTACCATCAGGCTCTCTTGCCACAAGCATGCTTTTTAGTTCTGACAGCCCTGAGTTATGGCCATTGTGGGATCCTATCTCATTAACTGAAATGGGAGAATAAAACATCAAACAATCATAAAAATAATTTGGCACTGTGAAACCACTTAGGAGCAGCTGTCAAACAGGTTGGAAGATAAACTTCTAAATAAAAAGAACAGAGAGAGCTGTAGCGTCCTGCCATATGCTTCCTCGGCATTATAGACTCCTTAATAATATGAAGTGCCTGTGTTTATGCAGAACAGGCCACACACTCCATATATGATATTGATTATGCCTTAACCCCAATTTAGTAAAGACCTAGTCCTCCTTTTCCTAATCAGATATTGCAGAAGCAGTTTTCTGAAAGAAAAAAAAATGTCCCTAATGCCAAGCCATATTTTATCTGCGAAGGCTGTGGCGGGAGATAGGGCTTTGTCTTGCTTGTCATTGTGGCTTGGAGCCCAGTTTTAGGACAGCAAGGCCCCTCTGGGGCTCTTCTCCAGCAGTTCCTATCCAGTGATTCAAAAACATACATCTTTATCAAGCTGTTGTTGTCAGACAACATTAGATAATTAATAGGCCATTTGTCAGCCTGCACAAAACATGTTAAAATCCCAAACACAATCAGGATAAATATAGTTGCTTGCTCTCTGAAGGCTTTTTGTTCTGTCATGCAGCCATTGCAGGCAGATATTTGCTATTAAATGAGACTCATTATTAATCACATCTAATGTTAATTAATTAACCACCTCTGTGTATTGAGGGCTCTCTGTGACTTTCAATTGTTTTAAGAAGCTAATTGGTAACTTAGCAGTTTATATCTAAGTTTCTGTTTCTTATTCCATTCATGCTAAGATTGGACTCAGTGTAAATATTTATTTGCTTTTGAGAAATTTCCCATGGAAAGGCTGCAATTTCAGAGCCTGTGTAAGGCATGATTAGGGTCATGAAAATCACAGAAAAATACGCACCTACCTTTGGTGTTTAAGTCAAGCCTATGAAAAATAATTTAAATTTTTATATTATTTTTCAAACTTTATAGAAGAATAAAAACATTTAAATCTAAGTTTTAGTAGTGATTAAAAACAAGGATTCTATTCAGATTTAGCCAAAAGAAGTGTCCATTCAATCATTATACAAATATGTGATGAGAATGCATAGTTTGTGATTGGTCAGTAGAGACTTCTGTTGAATACCTGGCTCCTCTAGCACAGACCTGAAGCTCAGTCACTTAAAAATGTGAGCTACTCCACAGCAAGAGTTTGGCACTCAAAATACATGTGTCCTGTGTGTCAGGCATTGTGTTCTCATTTACATGGTTAGAGCTGAATTTACAAACTCAAACTATAGTGTAAGTGTCTTCTAAGTTCTAATCCATTCAAGAAGAAAGAATATTATTAACGAGAAATAATAACAAGGACTTACATGAACGTGTTATAGGTTTGTGTGGTACATTTTAGCTTATCAATGGCTTTACCACCCATTAACTTATTTAATTTTTAAAATTATTATATCACTTCTGGCCTAAAAATAAGAAAAAAGTCTGTGTTTTGGAAGTTAGTGCAAGTTTTCCCTCTAGCTCCTAGTTTTCTAAGGAAAGTCTTAGGGAGTGAGGATGCCTTATCCTTAGCCTTTCTTTCCACATTTATGATGAAAATTTTCTAATGTCATCTACTACTGTTCATTATATAATGATCATTTCACTACTTCTTTAAGTAAAAGACATTTTGTAAGAACTGTATTCAACATGAAGATAAAATTATGTAAATAACTTTCTAATTATTTCATTATTTAATCAATATATATTTCATGCCAACTGTACTTGACATAGAAATAAAATTATAATAATAATCAATGATACCATGTTCTAAAGACAACTTTCTCAGGCATGGCATATGAAATACAACTGATAATGTCATTCAGTGAGGCCTCAGGTATTTTCTTTTACTATTGGGAACTTGTTAGAAGAGGCACCAGAAATTTGCCTTATTTGGCAGCATGGATGATGGAATACATGCGGATCTACAAAGTGCCACACAAGTACGCAAACTAACACCATACAACAAGCAAACCAGACTCAGCAGCCAAAGTAAGGTCCTCCACATGCTCTCTATGGACTTGAAATCTTATACAGCTAAAATGGTTAATGTTTTTATAGTGTGCATCCCAACTCAGTTTTACAAGTAGAGTTCCTTCAATGTTAAGACATTTATTTTGAGTGCCTTTTAGAGTTAAGATACTGTGCATTTCAGAATGCTAGATTTTGTATTTTTATTGTTTCATACCATCTGAATTCAGAGAGAGAGAGAGAGAGAGAGAGAGAGAGAGAGAGAGAGAGAGAGAGGGAGGTTTTCTGGCCAAATACATAGGGTATGAAAAATTCTTGCACAGAAGAACTACGCAGCTTAAATTGTTTTATCCCTGTTGAAGTGCTATTGTTGAATTATATGTAGGGCAGAGAAAGATGACTGAATTAAAAATGTCCTTTAGCTAACAGATCTAGATTGGAATTTAACTTAAACTAGCCTGAGTGATATTCCAGAGGCTTTTATTGCTGGAAATATTATTGAATGGAAAACAGTTACGCTAAGTGGAAATATTTTATATCATAGGTTGCCATACTCTAGATTACAATTATATGGCTTTTGCATTCAGGTCCCATTATGAGCTCATGAAAGGTCCTTTTCTTCTTACGCAGTTTTGGCTTAATGTGTAACAACAGCTCCTGGGGCAGAGCCCTTGTGAAAGTCCAAGCTTTTCCTCTTTAAGGTAAGCTCAGTGGTACGTGTTTGAGAGGAAGTGAGGAGATTGGCCACATCGAGGAAAGCTATTAGCAGGATCTGTGCGTTTTCCACGCTCTCTCTCAAGTAAAAAATGAAGGGAACACAGCGTGACTACTCCAACTGTCTTCTCCGGCCCGGCCCCTTTTTTGTCATCATTCTTTTTTCTTTTTTCATTTTGTCCTGAAAACATAAGCTGCTGTTGTCTGGAGAGGGAGGAAAAGGTTTTTCCTAAGGATGTTAATTTCAAGGCTGAGCAGTTTCCAGTCACCAGGCCTTGCTGGTATCCTTCAAGAGTTGCCTGAAGGCAGCAGGGGCCCATTTGTCTCACCTGCAGGAAACATGGTTTTAGGAAAATGACCACAAGTTTTGGAAGGTTTTTGAAATTAGCACCTCAGCATCTCTGGCTTTTGGCTGCTGTACTGTTAATTCTTGTGGTGATTTCTTCCTGGCAGTGTGAGCTTTAGGCATTCAGCTATGATCTTCTCCTGTCTTCACAGCTCTCTATTCCACTGGTTGGAGAGGTTTAGGTCAGTTTTTTTTTTTTGAGCATGACACATAATTTGGGCATAATATTTGTTCTGGCATCACCTAATAACTATAAAATCAAGGTACAAGCCAGAAAAAAATGTAGAACTATAAGGCTGCGTTAGTGGGAAATAGTCATTATTCCCTTGATACAGCGAGAAGCTGCTCTTGTCCAAATAATAAGTTGTAAACCCTGCTTCTGACCGAAAAGAAAGCAAAATTGTTGAAATATTATGGAGGCATAACTTTTCTCCCCAGAGTAAGTTCTTTGTTGTGGAGAGAACGGGGGAAAATAAAACAGCAGTTTTTTAATAATATTCTTACAGAAAAATAAGAAAATGGGAAAGAATAGGTGGCTAAGTTTACACCTGCTTGTGTGAACTCCTCGGTCTCCAGTTTATTAGATACCATTAAGAAAAATAAGGATTTCGTCCATAACGGTTGGTGTTTTTGCTTCACATCCTTTTATCGATGTTATCATACCTTATATATATTCACCTACTGTCTCAGACACCCATGTGTATTGTTGGATAATTAGATATTCAACGTGGCTTAAAAACTCCCCCTACCCCAAATTATTAAGCTATTTCAAAACAAAAAATAATGCCGAGAGAACATTTGTATTAGCTTGATTGATTATCTTATTTTAATCCATATTAAAGCTTTAAGTCTCTAGGCGTGGCTCTTACTTCTAACACCTCATAAATTATAGCTATAATGAAGCAGTCATTTATCCTGAGCTGATGATAAATGGCTTGCCCTAGGAGGAACTAAAGAATAGGCAAGTAGATCATTTTCATATTTGGTGAAAACAATATTAAGTACCCAGACCTCAGTGATTGCCCTAATAAATGAATAATCTGAGGTGAGGGGCTTGGCAGTCAGTGTAAAAAATAACCTGAGCTTTCTCTGTCATTTGTCAGGCTTTGCTATGACAGCATGCATTATGGGTAAATGAGCAATCAGCAAGAACTATGTTATGGCTGGGATGTTTTTGAGAAATTTATCATATGCATTGCTTGGTACCTTAAGACCTTAAGGCTTAATGGCTATAGTGCATGACTGCAAGCGAGCACAGTTCCTATTTACCATGGTATGCTTCATTTGTGCTCCATCTCTCACCTTAAAGAAAGAAAAAAACCTTTCCTGAGTGAGCTGCATTTGGCGCTGCTCTTCAAACTTCAGAGTCTACGTGGATGATGCGCACTCTTTCCGTGGACAGGTACTACTCCTGCTGTGTTGGCAGAAAGAGATTTTGGAGATCTGAATTCAAATATGACTTCAGGGTTAGAAAACATATCAGCACATGAGGGAAGTTGAAACCTGGATTCCAGTATACCTGGAGCTAAATGTAGTACGGAAGATGGTGTTACCTCCTTATAATACTATTAAATATTTAATGGTATTTAAGAGTTAAATGAGTTTGTCAGCCTCTGAAAGTTAGCAAAGAGTTGATCTCTTTGATTTATTACTGGATAGGAAGTAACCAGGAGCAGCTGAGATGTGAATGCCTCATTGGAGTTATGCAATGTGTGTGATAGTATCTGACTCATTAAGGTTTGCTGCTATCCATAGTACAACAAATGAAACCAGGATCCAAATACCTCCTAAGACCAGACATCCTCTCCCACACTCTTGCCTTACTGCTACTAATCCAGTTATAAAATAGTTGATCAATGAGAATATGGCTTTTCTCGTGACCTCTGCTTCCATGATATGCAGACTTTACTGGTGACTTATAAATTAGATAAACATTT
>PVKN010024430.1:0-14453 GCA_004027915.1 Capromys pilorides
ACATAAAGGCTGCTTTCAAGTTTAGCCATTATGAATTGTGATGCTATAAATATGGGAGTGAATACATCACTGCTATATGCTGTTTTCAACTCTTTGGAAAATACGTAAAAGGGCAATAGATAGGTTGGATGGAATTTCTAGCTTTAGGGGTTTTTTTAGGAATCTCCAGACTAAATTCCATAATTAGCTGTGTAAGTTTACTTCTCATCAACAATGTAGGAGTTCACTTTTCTCTGCAGCCTAGTCAGCATTTGCTGTTTGGTTTCTTGATGAAAGCCATTCTTTGTGGATTAAGAAGAGTCTTGGTGTTGTTTTAATTCGTATTTCTTCAATGACAAGCAATGATGAACATTTTTTCATGTGTTTCTTAGCCATTTGTACTTTCTCTTTTGAGAAATATCTATTCATTTCTGTTGCCTATTTTTTGATTGGATATTTTAGGTGGGGGGTGCTGGCTGTTTTGAGTTCTATTTCTTTGTCATTTTGAAACAGTGCCTCACTATGCAGTTCAGGCTGGTCTTGAGCTCACTTTGTAACCTAGGCTGGCCTGAAACTCACAATCTTTCTCCTCACTCAGTCTCTAGAGTGCTAGGATTATAGGCACTCAGCTTGAGTTCTTTATATATTGTAAATATTAGTCCACTATCTGAGGAATAGCTGGCACTTTTTCTCATTCTTTAGGTTGTCTTTTCAGTCTGTTACGACATTTGCTGTGTAGAAGATTTTCTATTTGATATGATCCCATTTGCTGGTTTACAGATTATTTATTGTGCAACTGGAGCTCTGTTGAGAAAGTCTGCCTATGCCTGTATCTTTAAGAATTTCACCTATTTCATCTTCTAATATATTAAATGTTTATGTTTTAACATTTAGATTTGTTTTGTGTGTTGTACCAAGGATTGAACTCAGGACCCTGTGCTTGCCAGGAAAGTGCTTATTCTACTGAGCTATCTCCCCAGCCCTAACATTTAGATTTTTTTTATTTTAGCTTAATACAAGGAGAGATATGGGTCTAGATTCTGCATGTAGATAGCCAGATTTCCAAACACCATTGTTAAAGAGAATATCTTTTCTCCAGTGTATTTTTGGCCTCTTATGCTATATTCCATAATATAAGGAATATATTATGAAAGAAACATGTGGTGGGGAAAACTGTTCACTCCATGGTGTATGACACAAATTGAAAAACAGACCTGAGCCCCACTGTGTCCTTTGAGACTACACCTCCAGTGACCTAAAATCTTCTTCCAGGTCCCACCTCCAAAGACTTCACCACCTCCAGATATTGCCATGGGCTAGGACTAAGGTTTTACTGCATCAGCCTTTGAGGGACATGACATTCCAGATTCTAACAGGTGGCCTGGATCAGAATGAAGACACTGTTGAATGGACTTTCTGGCACTATGGCTCCATAGTGTACTGGAATTACAAATTTGGACTCTTCTATGATTTTACAACAAAGATTTAAAATATATATGATTGAATTTCATGAGAGGAAAGGCCTAATTTATTTTTTCTCCTTAAATTGTATAGCATGCATTTGATCTACTACAAGACAACCATAAGTATTAGTCAATACTCTATTTTCCCAGAGAAACAATTAAAATAAGGAAATTTTGCTTTTGCTAATTCAAACATACAAACCTCTAAGGGTCCAATTTAAATAGTCAATGTTCTACTTGTATAATTTATTAATTTGATCTCATACATAATTATATATTATACACTAATGTTGAAATTGCTTTATACTGCAATGGCATTAACATGGAAGCTGCCTTTTTTTCTACTCATTTTATGGAAACAATTTTTTTTGTATTTTAATACAGGGTCTATAGGGTCTCACTATATAGATCGGACCTGTAGTGATCCTCCTGTTTTCAGCCTCCCAAGTGCTGGGATTACAGACGCACACCACCACAACCAGTCTCAGTTGCCGTCTCAGCATGTCCTGGGGACAGGGACAGCATGCATGCTGGGGATAAAACCCTGGTCGCTGCGCCTGCCTAAGCAGGCACTTTAGTCCACTGAGCTATCTGGCTGGCCCTGGAAACAATTTTACTTGAACTTTTTATATGCATCTTTGACGTCAGGATTTTATTGTTTTGTTTTATTATTTTCTCCCTAAAGCAGTTTCTTAAGTCTTTTAAAGTAGATTACCAAAAAACATGTTATCCTCACATAGTGCAATAGTTAGAATCTGAAATATCCCCCAGGGGTCCCTGTATTGATGTGATGTTACTAGAGTTTGGTGGAACCTTTAAGATGTGGGACTTACTGGAAGAAAGTGAGGTCACTGGGGGCATGGCCTTAAAGGGGATTGTGGGACTCTAGCCCCCTTTTCTCTTTCATTTCCCAGCCATGAGGTGAGCAGTTTTCCTCCCCAACAATTCGTACCATACTGTGCACCACCATTGGCCAAAGTGGTGGGCCCCTGACCAGGAATGGGACTCTGAGCCTGTGAACTCAAGCCCTTTCTCCTACAAACTGATCCACTCAGTATTTGTTACGGTAAAGGGCATGCTGATTCACACACATAGGTCACTTGAATAGCTACTCCTACATCTGTTCAGGAGAATATGACCGGAAAGTTGAGAAATATGTTGGAAATTTTGAACATATGTAAAATAGAGAATAAGTAGTTACTAGCATTAACATTTTAAAAATTATGGTATGTTTTATTTTTCCAGTGCCTCCATTATATTATAAATTATTTTAAATTCTCAAACATAGCAGTTAATCCATTGTTATCAGATATCCCCTCACTGATTCATAGTATGTATTTGTTTATTTAGTTATTTATTTTTTCCATTGGTTTATGTGAGTCAGACAGGAGTTCTAGGTCCCCCATCCTCTCTTAGTGCTGGAAATGGAACCCAGGGTCTTCCCCATGCTAAGCACGCACTCAACCACTAAGCTATACCCTAGCTGGTTTATATGAATTGGGATCTCTCCATTCACACATGCATTTAGACAATAGATGTCTTAAATCTTTTTAAATTATAGATTTTTTCCTTGTAATATAATTGGTGAAGAACTCAGATCTCCTATCTGTTGGAATTTTCCATAACCTATGTTTTATTAGTTGCACACAGGTGACTTCACCAGGCTCTCCTGGCACCTGCTTCTGGTAAACTGGTCATTCCTTCAGGAGAATCTGAGTTATCAGTCTGATCTATCCTGATCAAGTCCACCATTAGCTTTGAGACTAATGAGCATGATTTTTGATAGGCTGGTGAGGAGTAGGGAAGGGCAAAACGTCGATGTTCTAATTCTGTCATCCCTTCTTTACTTATATCTTGAACTTTCTTTTACAATGAAGACTTTTCCCTCATTGACTATGATCAAGTAAGGTGGAATTCCTATGGAATATTGGTATGTATATCTGATTTTTTTTATGTTTTCCTGGTTTCAGAATAATGATGTTGCTCCCCAATGTCCTCCAAAGATGAAAAATGAGATTTTAAATTTTAGTTCTATTATAGACCCATGAGCTTATAGACTATATCTGATGAGCCCTAATAATATGTAGATATTATTCTTCCTGAGGATCCAGTTGTCTCATTATTTTGGCTACTGCACACTCCTAGAGGAAGACATCTGTGACTTTGTGACATGACTTTGTGGCATGAAAATATTTTTCAAGTTCAACTTGTTTCCTCTCCCATACCCAGAATGCACTGGTTACAAAAAACCCTTGGCAGGCTTCTCACAGGAATGGCATTGAGAACCTAACCTGGATGCTAAAGGTGTTTGTTTGTAGCTATTGGAACAATTATTTTTGCTAAGAAATCCTTTGAAGAATAGTTTTAAGTTTATAATGATATTTTTCATTCAAATTAAGGAGTATGGAGTTTTTTCTTGAATTGTTATATTTTATATTTTTGTTGATTTTAGAAAAGCTGGGATCCTGTTGATATTTGCTATATAAATACATTCCAGGGTATCCATCAGGGGTTGGTTCTAGGATTTCCCAGATAATGAAATCCAAGGGCACTCAAGTCCCTTATATGGAGTGCATAGTAATTGACAGAAGCTACACAATATTCTCACATCTTTTAAGTCACCCATATATGACCCATACCCAACATGATGTAACTGCTATCTAAATAGTTTATGGTGTGCCTTGTAGGGAATAATGGGAAGGTATAAAGTCTGTATGTGTTCTTCAGAGAGGCAATTTTTAAAAAATATTTTCAGTTTGTAGTTAGTAAAATCTATGGTTGCAGAACCCATAAACAGAGAGGACCAACTATATGATATGTGATTACTCAGAATGCTTTAGGACCTTTTTGCAGATTTTGGTCTTTAGAATACCTGCACCTAGGGGAACAAGCTACTGTTTCAAAGTCAAATCTTGAAATCAGATGAGTTCAATCATTGGCCCCTGCAACTAATTTTGACTTTCCTTAAGTATAGGCTATAGGCTATAGCCCTATAGGCTTTGGGTTTCCTTCTGTTATTAAAAATTAGATTTAAGTGCATTTTCCCATTCCCTCTTGCTTAGAGAAAAGCTGTCTGATGCTGTAACTAATAGTACCAAGTCTCCACACTTCCATCACTTACTGTTACAGCCCAGATTTTGCTCTCTTGCAGAAGGCAGGTCTCTCATTCCTGTTTACAGCCACACAGGATTCCACTGTATTGACCATTTCTGGGTCTCCTCCACTCATCCTGCCCAATGGACCTTGGATTCCTTACCTCAGGAGCAGCAGAGGATAGCCTTGTGTAGACATCTCATTGTCAGCACGCATCTTGCTGGATCCCTTGGAAGTGGCAGTGCTGGTCAGAAGCTATGTGATTTGGGTAGATACTGCAGTGTAGGGCATGGATAACTCCTCACTGGTCTCTGAGGGTCATTTTAATCCTCACCTGTTATGATTAAGATTGGGGTTTCAGGCCCTTTTTACGATGGGGTCTTTTATTATGTTTGGAGTACTTTAGATGGAAGTGGAAAGCTTCCTTTGCTCTTATAGGGTGATCTTGCCCGATGCAATAGGACAGGTGCAAGTGCTGCGGATTCTGGAGTTACAGGAAATCCCGACCTTGCTTATTGATGCCTTTGGGGGAGTGGTTGGGATATTGGAGCTTTTTATTCCCATGGCACCATAAACACATCTTCTACATCTTCCCAGGCAGGTGCAGTTGAACCTCGTATCTGTACTCTTATGATCCTGTCTTGCCTTTTGCTCCCATCTTGCAAACACTCTGGTTCAATTTCCCTTGCATTTATCATTCTCCCCAGGCAGTCGCCTCTCACTGCCAGGTGTCTTCTCTGCCTCCTCTGGCATATGGGGCCTCGCTGCAGAAGGGTCGGGGGAGGAAGTATACTCTGTGTCTCGCTGCAGCTGGGACTGTCCAGTGTGAGGGGCGAGGGCTGTGTCTGGTGTGTGCTTGCTTTTCCTAGTGAGGACATGAAATTAAGCTTCCAGGAAGGCACTTCAGAAACTGGCAACAAGTTGCCCACTGGGGATATGCCCAGCACTGAGCAGCGGGAACACGGAGAAGCTCCTCAGCCTGTACCAAGTGTGCCAGGGTAGGGTCACTGGGCGACACCCTCTGCCTTGGCTGTGGATGTGCCCTGCCCACCCTGTGCTCCGTGCTCTGCCTTTCCCTTGACTGTCCAATGAGGTGATATCTGAGACTCTTTCTGCTCCTTCAGTTCTTTTCTTGAAATCCCACATCCTCTAAGAACATCTCTGATGTGTTCTCCAAGCCAGTTTCCCTGCTGAGAGGAAAATGTGGCCACCCATTGGCGTGAATACAGCAGTATGCTTGGCAATTGCATTCAGGTTTTTAAAAAATGGTGTTTATTTTTTTCAATTATAGAAAGAATGTATGCTTACAATAAAAAATTGAGAAGTATTAAAAAACTAGAATAGAAGAAATAATTATCCATGATTTCACTGCCTGGAACACCCACTGCTAACATTTCAGTGGATTTTCTTCTAGTCATTTTCTATGAATATTTAAATGGTTGGATTCATTTTCTGGGTACACTTTCACACTTTTAAATTAAAGTTGCCACATGATCATTGCATTTTCCCCTTATGCACATATAGGTGCATACTGTTTGACTGCTTGCATAAACTCTTTATGAATATCAGTCAAATTAAAAGCATATACATTGGGCTGCAGACATAGCAGCCGAGATCTTGCCTAGCATGTGAGAGGCTTGGGTTTTATCCCCAACACTGAAAAAACTTCACAAAATAAAATAAAAGTAGAACAGACTTATTTACAATAGTGCTAGAACCTCATTATAACAAATGAAAAAAATATAGCAGGAATGAGTAATTTAGAAAGGCAAAATTCCTTATCCCTCTTCCCCTCAGATATATGCATATTATTGGTAAAGCTTTTCTAAACATATATTAGCATTAACATATTTAAACACCTACCACTTTTAATTTTTATCTGTTAATATCCACAAAGTTGTGAGGAGGTAGAAAAATATCCTAAGTGTGGATGGGTTGCATGGTCCCAGCTGCTGCCTTCTCCCCTTCCCTACAGGCAACAACAGTTAAGAGTTCTGCAGCGTCGGAGACATAAGCAGAACCTTAGATATAAAATCCCTCTGCAAAGGTGTTTGCCCAGAAATTATCTGATCAACCTCAGGTAAGTGTCCTGTCAATCACAGGAATGGAGAATTATTATTTGAAAATATTTGATGTAATCAGTCCCATTTTTTCCTTTAAAAACGTCTTTCTGAGGGCCAGCCAGATAGCTCGGCAGGTTAAAGTTCCTGCTTAGGCAGATGCAGGGATGGGAGTTCGGTCCCAGGTGTGCTGGGCCGGCCCCACCCCAGGGGCACGCTGAGACAGCGATCTGTGTAGTGAGACCTTGTAGACCCCTTACTAAATACATAAAATAAAATAGTCTTTTAAAAAAGACTTTTAAGGAAAGAAAAAAAACTTCCTTCTGTTTCAACCTTTTTGAATATGCTATTTTTTTTTCTTTTTCTTTTTTTTCTTTTTGTACAGGGTCTCACTACACAGTTCAGACTCATAGTGATCCTCCTATGTTTAGCCTCCCCAGCAGCTGGGATTACAGACGTGTGCCCCCATGCCCTGACTCCATCGCCATTTCAGCGCATCCTGGGAGGGGAGCCAGCGAGGCCTGTAGCACAGAGGATCAAACCCCAGTCCCTGAGCTTGACTAAGCAGGCACTTAGTCCACTGAGCTATCTCCATGGTCCTTGAATATGCTAATAGAGTCCTAGCCACTGCCCCCTCTCCTTTCCCACAGGCAGCAACAGTTAGAGTTCTGCAGCGTGGCCTCCTCCCAGCCCCTCTTCAAATACTTGTGTACACATTCACATATTCCTTTTCATGTTGTGGGCGACCACTTCTGTACTCAAGTGGTAGGCTTGAGTAAGTCCAGAGACAGTGTGGCTCTCTAGCCACATGACCTGCCCACCTGGCTACGATACTATCCACATACTGATAGACACAAAAGCATTAAACTCAGGGAAAAATCAAGTTTTATTTGGGAAATAGCATTGCAATGGTAATATGCACACCACAGTCCTTTATTAGCATATTCAAAAAGGTTGAAGCAGAAGAAAGTTCTTAAAGGAAAAGATGGGGGCTGGCCTGACAGCTCAGTGGACTAAAGCACCTGCTTAGGCAGAGCGCAGCGGCAGGAGTTTGAGACAGCGATTGAGACTGGACACGGTGGTATGCGCCTGTAATCCCAGTGCCTGGGAGACTGCAAACAGGAGAATCACTACGAGTCCAATCTACATAGTGAGACCCTGTAGACCCTACACTAAATAAATAAATAAATGAAAAAATCGAACTGATGACATCAAATATTTGCAAATAAGAATACTCTATTCCTGTGATTAATACTAAGACTGACACTTAGCTGAGGTTGAACAGATAAGTTTTGGGCAAATGCCCTTGCAGGGGGACTTTATGTCTAAGGCTCTGCTTATCTCTGCAAACTATGGTTCTGGTGGAGTCTTCTATGATAGTTTTTACCAGGCAATTATGCATAAGAACCCTTCCTTCATAACCTCTTGTTTTTATTATATTTGATAGGGTTGACATAAGCAACTCTCATTTTGATTTTGACAATTGTTATAGTTTGTATGTCCCCCCAAAGCCTCATGCAACCTTAGGTGGGTTTGGGGGAGACTTTTCAGAGGTGGCTGAATCTAGAGTTTGTGATTGATTCATGGTTCAATACTGGGATTAAGGGTGTGAATGCTATACCAGCCCATACAACAGGAGGGACAGAACGAGGCTTGTGCCTTCTCCTTTTGTTTTACTTTTGCTGCCTTCCACTGCTATAAACTGTTGCCCCTCTGCCATGTATCACACTGTCTTGGAGCCAGCATAGTAAGGACTGAAACCTCTACAAATTATGAGCTCAATAAACCTTTCCCCTTTATTTTTGGGCTTTGATTGTTTTGTCTGAGCAATGAGAGAAAAGTTAACTAAGACAACAACTTTCACACATGACAAAGGAATTGTGTAGGTCAACTCAAGTGAATTGACTTTAAAATGTGAACATTATCCTAGATTACCTGAGGCCCCTCCGTGTGATCTCCTGGGCCTTTCAAAACAGAAGAGGGCCAGGTGTGCTAGTGCACATCTGTAATTCCAGCAGTCAAGAAGCTGAGACTAGCCTGAGACTCCTAAACAAGACTCTGTCGCAAAGCAAAATAAAACCAAAGTCATGAACAAAAGCAGAAGAAGAGGTCGCGGGGCCACAGAGCTGAAGCTTCCCTCTGGACCACCCTGTGTTGTGCTGCCGGAGCTGCGTCTCCTGAGGGCTCAGCCGCTGGCCCCCTGGACATGGCCCTCCGGTGTGAGCAGCATGATGGCCATACTTTTAGCCGCTGGGAGGGTGGCACTTGGAAGGCAGGAATGGTTTCTGTGAGATCCACTCCCTCTTCCATATGGCAGAGTTTCCAAGCAGACCTCAGAACCAAAAGGAAATAGAAAGCGGCAGAGATACACCAAACTCTGAACAGCAAGCTCACTGACGTGGCTGCCCTCAGACGCATGGCTATCGGTGAAGGAGGAATCCTGACCGATGAAATCAGACAAAAAGTGTGGCCCAGGCTCCTCAACGTCAGCACCAGTGACCCACCATGTATACCAGAAAACAAGCTATGGGAGGTGAGCAAGGACTACCAACAAGTGCTGCTGGACGTCAGGCGGGCACTACTTCCCCCCGGCATGCCAGATGAGCAGAGGGAAGGGCTCCAGGAAGAGCTCATCGACATCATCCTCTTCATCTTGGAACTGAACCCTCAGCTGCACCACTGCCAGGGCTACCATGACATCGTGGTCACCTTTCTGTTGTGGGACTTCGTGGATTCCATAATGGACTACACCAAGCACATATTAAACTACCTGATGCCCATCATTGACCAGGTGAATCCAGAACTCCATGATTTCATGCAGAGTGCTGAGGTGGGGACCATCTCTACTCTCAGCTGGCTCATCACCTTGTTTTGGCATGTCCTGTCTGACTTCAGGTACATGGTGTAGTTATACGACTTCTTCCTGAGCTGTCATCCGCTGATGCCCATTTATATTGCAGCTGTGATCATGGCTGTACTGTGAACAGGAAGTCCTGGACTGTGACTGTGACATGGCCTTGGCCCACCATCTTTTGTCCTAGATCTCTCAGGACTTGCCCTACGAGACTCTGATCAGCAGAGTGGGGGACCTTTTTGTTCGATTCCCCCTTCTGAGCTCACATGGGAGGTGGCTGCTCAGCAGCAGGCTGAGAGAATAGCAGCCTCTACCTTCAAAGACTGCAAGCTGGCATGAGCCCAGCAGAGGCCAGACATGGTGCTTTGGCAGCGGTTTCAGGGACTTCTGTGGCCTGAGACTCGAACAGAGAATGTCCTGACCAAACCAAGGACCAACCGCTTTGTGAAACTGGCAGTGATGGGACTGACAGTGGCACTTGGAGCAGCTGCACTGGCAGTGGTGAACAGTGCCCTGGAGTGGGCCCCAAAGTTCCAGCTCCAGCTGTTCCCCTGAGCCCAGCCATGGGGCCACTTCTCAGAGTGTGTCCAGGCCTTGCCCTTCAATGGAGAGACTGAGAGGGAGGAGTTTCCTTGATTAAAGGGCTCCAGGTCAGGGTGTTCTGTTTCTGCCAACCCTTCCTGCCTGTCTGTGGCCATGGCTGAGGGCACAGCAGAGCCAGCTGGTGCTGCAGGCTCCGGGCCAGGTGCATCACTCCACACACCTGAGCTCTGCTGTGCCTCTCCCCAGCTGCTGGATGATGTGGGCTTTTAGCTCCCAGCTGCTTGGGAGCTTCTGGGCCCAGACTTGGGGTGCCACAGGAAGGAAGTGGTCACTGCTGAAATCGGGCCTCAGGTGAGAGTGAGAGGGCAGAGGACTCCAGCTGGGAGCCAGACAGGCCTTCCCGAGAGCATCTCTATTCGCTGGCCAGAAACCAGACAACTAGGTCACTGGATAAATCCCACCCAGCTTCTGCCCAGAAATCACCTTTCTGTGCTGGGCATTTCCAGCGTAGCAGGAAGGAATATTCCTAAACTGGTTTCCCTGCCTTCCACCACCTACCCCATTCTCTTGTACAAGAGAGATCATTTATAGAAGACACTTTTATTACTATTTTTAGAATGATACACACCTAATATATAAGATAGTTCCACTTCACCACGTTCCTTCATGGAAATGGTACTCATCAGAAAGATGCTTCTAAGCATTTGTGCTTCTGTAACATTTCTCATTTGCCAGCGAAGCTGTTTGTAAATAGACCCACACTTCCAAAGTACCCACCTCCTAACCACCTTTCTTTGTTTCCTGTTTACCACAAATCTCCCTTCTCCTCCCAGCTAGGCCCACTCTACCGTGCATTATCTTGGTTTGATTTGTCCTCAGTGGCTGGTCTCTGCATCTCAATGGAAATGTCAGGGAAAACTGGCTGGTCCTGACAGGGCACAGCACAGCCTGAGAAGCAGGGCGGCAGCCAGCAGCAGCTGGCCTGCCCAGGCTCCACCAAGGACCTGCAGGCCTTGGGAGCAAGAGCAAGTCTCAGATCTGAAAAAGCCTTCCTGTAAGCAGAGCCAGGTTGGTTTTATGTTCACTTTGGTGTGAAAATAGAAAGTGCCTTTCATTGCCTCAAAGAATTGCAGTGTGTAGTACAGAGCAGCCACATACTGTCATTGTTCTCGTGGTTTTGCTTCTCTTCTCTTGGGCAGCTTCATGTGGATAAGCTGGAAGCCGCCTCCCCACACCCGTATGCAGGGTGAGTGGCCAGGCTGCTCAGTGGAGGTGTCCGCATGATACAGTAAGCACTTTGAACCCAGACCAGCTCACCGTGGCCATCGCCACACAGGATTCCCACCTAAGGGGAGATTCATCAAGACAGCAGAAATCTTGCTGGGATCCAGAGATGACAGGGTGACAGATGTGCCCAGTCTTGTCCTCCAGCAAGTTTGGCTTATTCTCTCTACAAAGGACATGGCATCTGCTTCTTGGGCCATAAGCACTCAAACCTGCTTGTAAATCTAAAGGAATTGTGGGGAAGGAGGTGCTGTAGCCCAAGGAGAAAATTCATGTGGTAACTTTGCTCACACCAGGATTCTCTGTGTCTGAGAAGCATCTATTTGCCTTCAGGTGATTTACTTATTCTTTAAAGAATATGTGTGTTTTGTACAGAGCCCTGTATGAAATAAACAGCCATACATGGTTACAGAAAAAAAAAAAAGCAGGAGAAGAAAGAAGGAGAGTGACTTGAAGTGTTAAAGGTGTGAAGCTGGAGGAGACCATGTGGCAGGAAGCAGAAGTCTCAGTCCTCTAACCATTCAGACCCCCTGAATGGGCTGCACTCACAAAATGCAAGGAAAACAAGCTGGCCTTTTAAGTCACCAGGTCTGTGGTCATCTGCCAGTCATGTGGACAAGTACAGATTTGTTTTGCCCTGTAGCTATTTGCTGGCTGGCTCTTCATGGGAACGTTTGGCTGGCCCATGTGTGACTGCCTCATTTCCTTGAGAGCTTCGGACACTTGCAGTGGATTCACACCAATTCTCCTCTAGAACACAAGGCTCCTCAGATGTGTGAGCACCACGACAGCAGCTAGACCTTCGTGTCTGTGTGCTCACAGCTCAGCTCTTCTTTAGGACTGGTCTAAGATCACAATTTCTGCT
This sequence comes from Capromys pilorides, assembly GCA_004027915.1. Taxonomy (NCBI): domain Eukaryota; kingdom Metazoa; phylum Chordata; class Mammalia; order Rodentia; family Capromyidae; genus Capromys; species Capromys pilorides. The sequence goes on from PVKN010024430.1 coordinate 12,142, forward strand.
TCAAGGAGTACATTTGTGGGGAATTTTGTCAGATATTACAAAGTTGCCCTCCAAAGATATGGCAGATGTGTGGAGGTGTGCTGAGAGGACAGATCCTGGGTGACTGGCCCGGCTACTAGGAGGTCTTGAGGACTCTGAGCTCTGAAAGGTAGCAAAGCTATTGAATAAGGTTGCCTGGTGGACCTAGAAAGTAATACCCAAAGTCCCATCTTCAGCTCCTCAAAGACAGCTGAGGAGTCTTTGTTACACCGAGCAACCATTGACTGTGTGTGTGTGTGTCATTCTCTTATCTCCTGACTCAGTGACCCTCCTGGCCACCCAATGGTGAGGGAATCATTTGTCTTTTGTTGTTTTCTGCAGGAGGTTTGAAGCCAGGAGTTCTCTACCACTGAGCTGCATCCTTAGCCCTTTTTATTTTTGATTTTCAGAGTATATCACTAAGTTTCCTAGACTGGCCTCAAACTCACCATCATCCTACCTCAGCTTCCCAAGTAGTGGGATTATGGGTGTGTACTACTGAGCCCAGAACCAGCTTATTTTATTTTTTAAATTTTTGAAAATTATATTGTTTGTTAGCTAAAGTTTTGTATTGAAAGTTTAGTCATTAAACTTGACTGTAAAGAAATAAACATGACTGTAGTTCTCAACAAATCATACATTGTCTGCAAGTTAAACATTTTTCATCAAAACATTACAGGGGCACTAGATATCAAAAGTAAAGCCGGGGCCAACAAGATGGTTCAGTGGTCTAAAGTGCCTGCTTAGGAAAGCTTAGGCAACAGCAGGGACTGCGGTTCAATCCACAGCACCACATGCTGCACCAGTCCCACCCCCAGGGCAGGCTGAGCTGGCCATAATACAAAAAAAAAAGTAAAGTCATAATAACACGCTGCACTGTAAAAAGCTCAAGTCAACAGCTTCCAACATTGCCAGTTCTGACATTGTCACTATTATTATAGACTATTTGACTATATACACAGCTACTTTCTCCTAGTTTAGTGAGAAGAAAGACTTGTACCAATGATGTTTAGAAAAGTTATGTCTGCATCTTGTACTCTGAACAACTACTATGAAGACAACAATATGTGTTGTAAAAGAAGAAAATATTTAGAAGATCCTGGGTGACTGGCCCAGCTACTAGGGTTTGAGCTTCATTTGTTTGAAACTGAAAGGAGAAGCTCTGTCACAGAGGGCTGGATTCAGGTAGGAGGGCCAGTGGAGAAGGAGGGCATTTTTCTAAGCCTCTGCTACTGGAAGTCGACAGCATTACTTTTGCCTTGAATTAAGAGTTTGACATTATCCTCCCTACCCATTTTTTCTTTTCCGTGTATGTTTGTCAGGTTTAAACTGCTGTGACAAATACTTGAGACAAACAACTTATAAAGAGGAAAGGTTTCTTTCTGGATCATAGCTTTGGAGCCTTAAGTTTCCAGTTACTTGGCTCATTTGCTTTGGGCTTGCGTGGCACAGCACATCACAGCAGGAACAGTTGGCAGAGGAGGCCTTGGCACCCCACGACCACTGGGAAGCAAAGGATGGGGGAGGAGTCAGCATCCCAGCATTCCCTTATTCCCTTCAAGGCCACACTTCCATGGCCCGACTTGTGCCACAAGGCCCCTCCTCCGGAAGGTTCCTCTACATCCCCATGAAGGTGGTGGGTGAAGACCATATCTAGAACATAGGAGACCCTGGGAACACTTTTGATTCAAACTGTAAAAGCATGGCCAATGGCAGTCTTACACTAGCAAGTGAAAAGTCCTGGAAATGACTTCCTAAGGAGTTTTGGAATGTTTTCCCAGGGGCTCTGGGGCATTATTGTGTTGTGCATTTCCAGAAACGCTAGCTGGCAACCACCTTATATTATGAACATTCTTGTTTCTTCTATCAGTGTCTTATAGTGCATTGTCTCCATAATCAAGGTTCTGTACAGGTTGTTGGAGGGAAATGGCAGCCCCCATTCCTTCTCTGGCAACCATTTCTCTTCATCTCCACCAAATTAGACCTTGGAATGTGCTTGCAGCCTGCTAATGGATAACCCACATGCTACTTCCTGTGTCCCAGTGTATCTCAGTGTGCCCAGACTCCAGCTTGATCCCTTTCCTCCACTGGCTCGTGCCCTCACCACTCTTTAGCTCCAGTTTTGACATAGCTTGATCTTAGCTCAATTGCTTATCAGCATCTACATTTTTAAAGCCATGGAACTACTATTCACATCTGTAAAACTGAAAAATATGGTGAACTATTCTTACTTTTGTTTTCCTTCAACCTTTTCTTTTCCTTGCAATTAATTCTTTCATTTCCATGTGTTTGGT
>PVKN010024431.1:0-14414 GCA_004027915.1 Capromys pilorides
GGGAGCTCTGAGATCCTCCGTCTTATCATCTGTGGGTTTCACTGTGGGGAATACTTTCTTGCTGAAACCTTTAGGTCCTTCTTCTTACAAAGCTCAATTTCTCCAGAAGTAATTTTTTCAATCGAAGTAAAACTCATGTATAACAGTTATCCTTTTCCCACTATCAACTCCGGCAGCTTGGAATCCACTTACAATGCTGTGCAGTTAACCCCTCTATCGGTTCTAACATTCTTTCACATCAGAAATTCCATGTGCCCTAACCGATGCTCCCTGCTCTCTCCTCTAGGCCCTGGAAGCCAATCTACCTTCAGTGCTTACAGAGGGGCCTGTTCTGGATATCTGGCATAGATGGAATTATACAGTAGGTGGTCTTCTGTATCTGGCTGCTTTCACTGGAATAATGATTTCAAGGTTCATTCATACTGTACGGTGTACCAGTAATTGTTTTGGTCGAATACTGCTCCATCACATGGCTATGGACTGTGCCATTTGTTTCATCAACCATCCCCCTGAGAGACATCTGGATTATTCCCATCCTTTGTGTACTGTGAACGCATACACATGCAAGCTTTCATTTCAACCAGTTTTCAGTACATGCCCAGGAGTGAAATTTCTGGGATAACTCTCTGTTTTGCTTATTGAGGAACTGCCAAGATGTTCTGCATAGCAGCTGTACCACTGGCATCCCCCCTTAAGGCCATTTCTGAGGGCCCCCTTCCTTGCTGACAGGGATAATCTTTCACATCCCTACTGGACATAAAGGACCTGATTCTGGAATGCTGGGGCTGGTAGCCAGCCCTAGGGCTGCCAGACAGCAGCAGCACGTCTCCATCGAGCCCCTCTCAGGAAGTGGCTCTACCTGAATGCTCAGCTGTGAGAGGGAAGGAGGAGATCCATGCAGCTCATCCTGCACAGGCCTTCAGTCATCCTCCCCTTCTGCCGCACATCCCTCCCTGGCAGATGGCGTCTGTGTGTCACCCACAGGGCCTGCACTGCAAGGCAGGCTGCTTCTCAGCTTCTATGCTCACTGCTGTTTGAGATTGGCTTTGCCCAAGCTCAGTCATTTCCCACTCATCTCCTGGCTTTCCAGTTTCTAAACGCTTGCCGTTATCTCCTTTCACCTTTTCTCTATTCTTACGGGTTTATACTCTTTAGCCAATTCCCTTTACTGACATTTTTACGGGTTTTCAGGAGAAAGATGTTGCATGCTTTCAAAGTCATCCTGCTCCTTGAGGGCAAAGCTGGTGCCTTACGGGCAATCATCGTCCCATCACATGGCAGACTAGACACGCTTTGGCAATCCTTTACAAAAGACATTGGCATTCTTACTCACTTGTCTTTCTCGAGCAGATTCACAGTTGAATAAGAAAGTACCAAATCGGCAGCTATACAGATGATCCAAAATTGTGATCAAGAAGCGTTCATTGAATTCAAAAGCTGTAGGGAACTGAAAAACAAGTAAGGAAGCAAGCGGGAAAGAGTGAGACTAATCTTTCTAAAAGGGGTGACAAAATATGGTTGTGCTGTGTGTTCTAGGAAGGACTGCAAAGGGGACAGGCTACATGCACACTTGAGCTCATTTTTTGCCAAACATAGGACTGAGTAGTTTAGACAAGGGCCATGTAAATGAATAAAGGCGCAAAGGTGGGCAAAGTCTAATGTTATGGGTTTTGCTGGGTATGCAGGATCATTTGATTGTGTAGGGTGCTATGAGTTTATAGCCATGCCAGTTTACAATGCATACAAATACAACTTTTTATTTTCAATTCCATTAACCTTCCACTAGTAGAAATACTGCAGTTAAAAATTTAATTCTTAAAAACCTTACTATGGAGAATTCCAGATACAGCAATAGCTGCACTGATAAAAATTGAACTCCTACATTCCTACCCTTGAAAAAAGGCCCGTCTTCTTGCACCTTAACCCCTGCTCTGCATCATTCAGGGGGCAAATCCCAAATATTATAACGGAGCACTTACTCTAACCCCTGAGTCAACTATTTTCATTGCATATGTTCCTTACCTGTTTTGACATTTGCCATACACAATCAATAAACTGGAGAAAAATAGGAGATCGGTCAGCATCGGCGTGGTTTTTATCACCGTGACCTATTCTCTAAAACAAATGGGTGAAGATGATTTGTATTAATTCATGGGTACAAAACTGAGAAAGTATATAATTCATAAAATGTAACAGTACAACTTCTTGGAAAATAGTATATATATCCATGGAAATATAACACTGTATATATTACAGATAACAGTAGGTTTAATCATAATACAAACTCAGCATATGAATTTCTATAAAATACCAATAATATTGGCAAGGCACTCATCCTCTGTGGCTGATACGGTGATTTCACAGGTTAGAATTCTGCACAAGTCCTGCACAGTTGCACATAGAATGGCCTAGATGCCCCTGCACAACATATTCCAATACATCTGAAGAAGTCCTTACAGTCATGACTAGACAACCCACAAGGTTCAAGAAAAAATCATGTCAAAGTATCATTATTAGAATGAAAATTTATTTTCCTCATAAAAACAAGACAAGCCTCCAAATCTCACAATACACTCACTTAGTAAGCAACGATTCTTCCTGCTTGAGAATGCTTTTACACTACCTATGAAATCTAGATGAAGGCTGAAAGAGGACAGGGCAGTGTTTCTGAAAGTGATTTATGGATCCCGTCTAGAGGAACTGCTGGGGAACTGGTTTAAAATACTAACTCAAGGGGCAACCAGGGAACAGGACCCGATAAGGGGACTTTGAACAGGCTGTGTTGAAAATGTAACAATTGTGTATCTGAGAATTACAATACAAAACCTCAAACAAAAATGTGACATTTGCATAAAATACATTTGGCCTAATAGCTAAATTACTAGTTCAGAGAAAATTGTCATCCCATCTTCTCTGTTTTACGCAATTTCAGTGCAAGCATTTCCTGGCAGAGTCTGGTGCACTTTCAAGTGACGCATAGATAAGTGCATCTCCTAGGACTCTCAGCGACCCAAGGCAGTGCACCTGTAAAGCGGTTTTCATTTCCTCTCTGCAGATTTTCCCTTTAGTACTATGTGGTGCAATAACTACTTTTGCTAAATCCCAAATGGAAGTGATCTGATTTTTTAAAAACAGCTTTATTCTTTACTTACAGATGCAAATTTATGTCCGAAACTTATCCATTCTTTCTGTACCAGGATTTCGAACCCTTCGATGCTCCTGTAGAAGCTGTCCAGCATCAGCATGGCCAGCGAGGTCAGTTGAGCAGTCCGGTCCCAGCCATCGCTGCAATGCACGAGCACTGAGCTCTTGCCGGAAGAAACTTTGTCGGCAACTTGAATAGCTCCCGTCAGCACCAGCTGCCAGAGAACAAGGTGCAAGTCAGGAGACATGCTCAGCTCCTGCCTGCAGCTGATGTGCACTTCTGAACCCTAGCAAAGTCCTGCTTTAAAATACTAACCAGTGACTAGAGCGGACAGAGGCAGAAGAATGGCACACCAGAGGCTAGGGGCGTGTTTATCTTCCTCTGTCTACGCAGAACACATTCGAATGTGCTCAGGTGTTCAAAACAAGGCTGCACTGCATTTTCATGGATGTGATTGGAACTGAGTGCTTAGTCTGCTGTAATGAATACAGCCAGGTGATTTGAACAGGAGAAACCCTGGAAGCAGAAGTCCAAGATGGAGATGCTGGTGGAACCAGGCCCCCGCAGGTGCCTGCTGCAGCCCCTCACGCAGCAGCCGGGTTTCACAGCAGCATAACTATTATCTTCATATGCCATGATCTCAGTGGGCCTGTGTGTGACCAACTGTTCTCCTTGAGAAATATCACCAGTCACACCAAAGTAGGGACCTAGTCCCTAAGTCTTAACTCTTCCTGTCTACAAAGACCTTATCTCCAAATAAGCTCACACTCTAGGGCACTGCAGGCCACAACTTCAACAGATGGATTTTAAAGGGAACAACATTCAATCTGTAATGGTGATCATATCAGAGAAATCACTGTCTGAATAGGTCCAGTCTAGGACCTTAAAGGTGTGATACAGTGCAAGTTGGTAATGGGTTTTAAACTGACAAAATATAGGTGCTTATTTGGCTTACCAACAGCAGAGTACTTATTTGAAGATATTTGTTTATTTATTTATGTTTTAAATGTATTTAGTTGGTACAGGGTCTCACTACACAGCTCAGACTCATGGTGCTCCTCCTGCTTTCAGTCTCCCGAGCACTGGGATTACAGATGCGGTCCACCACACCCAGATTTTGGCTGGCTCAGCCCGCCTTGGGGGCAGGGCAGTGTGGCCAGCAGTGCCGGGGATCGAACTGCAGTCCTTGTGTTTGCCTAAGCAGGCACTTTAGTCTACAGAGCTATTTCATGCGCCCAGAGTACTTTATTATTATTGTTGTTGTTATTATTATTATTATTGTTGCCAACTCAGCCTGCCCTGGGGGTGGGGCTGGCGCAGCATGTGGTGCTGGGGATCGAACCACAGTCCCTGCAGTTGCCTAAGCTTTCCTAAGCAGGCACTTTAGACTGCTGAACCATCTCGCCAGCCCCCAGAGTACTTGTTCTAAAGGTGAAATGATAACCTAGTAAAAATGGGAGACTCAGAAGCACAACTAAATTATATATATAAAGTAGTGCTTTTGGTGATCCAGGTCCTTACAGAGGTATGCTTTACAAACCACAGAACTAATGCATGAGAAGTGTACAGTTTGATGACTTTGTAAATTTATACAACTGTGCAACCATCACCACAATCCAGTTGGAGAAAACCCTGTCCCCCAAGAAGTCTCTTTTATTTGGGGGGGGCAGGAATTGAACTCAGGACCCCACATTTGCCAGGCAGGCACTGTACCACTGAGCTAAACCCCTGGCCCAAGAAGTTCCTTTATACCACCTGAAGTCATCCTCCCTCAGTCCCAGGCAGCTTTGCCTTTTCCAGAAATTTTATATATACTGAATCAAACAGTATGTGGCCTTTTGTATTTGACTTCATTCACTTAGCATCATCTATCCACGAGATGATAGATGTGCAGCTGTTTTGAGCACTTGCTTCTGACTAATAATGTTGGTGTGAACCTTTGCAGAAGGTTTTGAAAGGACACAGCACTTCCATTACAAACTAATTTTAAAGTATGGCTGTACCATCTCACATTCCCACCAGCAGTACAGGAAAGTTCTATCTTTTTACATGCTTACTAGCAGTTTGCATAAATGCTATCATTCTCAGGTGATTTTTTTACATCTTTTCTATTAGTAGATACTGGTTACCTAGATTTGGGTTTCATTTTGGCAGCTTCATACATGCATATCACATCCTCTGATCATTTTCACACCCAATCACCCCCTTTTCCTGGCCTCCCCTCTAGTTGTACATTTTGTGGGAATTTCAACATGTGTATTTTGATGATAGCCATTCTCCCTATTATCCTTTTCTACTTTCTTGCCTTTTATTTTAAGATTCCACATTAATTAGGAAGTACATGCGACAGCTATCTTTCTAAGTCTTCTATTGCCACGAGCCATAACAGGTCTAAGTCTGGCTTATTTTGTTCAAAACAATTTAGAGATCCATTCATTTCCGCACAGATGACAAAACTTCATGCTCCATTGTATGAATATACCATATTTTCTTTATCCATTTGTCTGCTGACAGGCACCAAGGCTGGTTCCATGTCTTAGCCATTGTGAACTACACACAATAAACCTGGGTGTGAGGGTGTCCCTGTAGTGTGTAGGCTTTCACTTGGTCTTAGTCAAGGGCTGAGAAGTGATTGTGGTATACACAATTTCATTCTTTTGGAAGTCTGTCTTAGTAATCTTTCCATTGCTAAGACAAAATACCCAACACCCAAGGTTCAAGGAGGAAAGGTTTATTATTTCAGCTCACAGTTTGTGGAAGTCTCACTCCAGAGCTGGATGGCTCCAAGGCAGAGTGGCACAGCGGAGAGGCATTACAGAGGAGAAACAGCCCACGGCATAGCAACAGAAGGCAGCAAAGCAGCAAGGCAGCTTCTTTCTGTCCCTTCATATCCATTCAGGCACCTGACTTTTGGGTGATGCCACTTATCCCAAGAGCCTGCTCATTATCCACACCTACAACTATGATAAACAAATCAGTGGACTAATTTAGTAATCCTAGACCCTTGACCCGATATCACATGCCCCAGATCTAGCTATCTCCAAAACTACCAATGAGTGCACAAGGCTTTGGAGGCAGGCATCTAGCCATGAGCCATAACAGGTATATACCACAGAGTTGTACAGTCACACAATCAAATGGTAGCTCTTTTTTAGGTTTATGAGGAACCTCCATACTGATTTCCATAATGGTTCTGTTGTTTTTGTATTCTTGATGACAGGCCAATCTCACTGGGGTGACATGAACTCTTAAAGTTGTTCTGATTTGCGCTTCCTTAATGGCTAGAGATGCTGAACGTTTTGCATATACTTACTGGCCATTTGTAGTTCTCTTCAGCAGTGTCTTTTAATTCCTTTACCCATTTGCTGATTGGACTACTTGATTTTGTTTGGTGGCATCTTGATTTCTTCATATGTCCTAGATGTTAATTCTCTCCTGGAAGAGTAGGTGGCCAAGGTTTTGTCCCATTCTACAGCCTAGCTATTCAGCACACTAGTTGTTTTCCTTGCCATGCAGAAGCTTTTTAGCTTGTTGTAGTACCCCTTGTTGATTCCTGCTATTATTTCTGATACCACTGGAGTCCTATTTGGGAAGTCTTTGCCTGTGACTTTTAGTGTTTCTCTGTGGTTTCCTTCAGTAATTTCCAAGTACCAGCTCTGTGATCCACTTCAAATTGAGTTTTGCACAGGGTGAGAGTTAGGGTTCTAGTTTTAATCTACACTTGGACTTCTGTTTCCCCAGCATTTTTTTTTTTAAAGAAGCTGACTTTGCTCCAACGTATGTTTCTGGTCCCTCTGTTCACAGATGGCTGCAGCTGCATGTGTTGGCTTCTGTGTCCTTTCTTCTGTTCCACAAAACTTCATGTCTATTTTTGTGCCTATACCATGGTATATTAATATGGCTTTGTGGTATAATCTGAAACTGGGAATTGTGGTGCCTCCAGCTTTGCTCTTTTTGCTCAGGAATGTTTGGCTGCTCTAGGTCTTTTGTGTTTCCACATCCATTTGAGAAATGTTTGCTGTTCTGTGAAGAATGCCATTGGTATTTTGATGTGGACTGCAGAGAATCTGTAGATCCCTTTGGCTAATATGGCCATTTTAGCAATATTAATCCTGCCAATCCGTGACTCTAGGAGGTCGTCTTTGTGTCTTTCAATGTCTTCTTTACTTTCTTGCTTCAGGGTTGTGCAATTTTCATTGTAGAGGTCTTTCACCTCCCTGGTTAGGTTGATTCTCAGTTTTTTTTTTTTTTAAAGGTACTGTGAATGGAATGCTTTTATGATTTCTTTTTCAGTGGGTTCATTACTAGTATATATAAAACTATTGATTTTTCTATGTTGATTTTATATCCTATTAAGTTGATTTTAGTAAGACTTATTCCATGGTGCTCCAAAGTTCTGACAGTCATATGTGGACATAAAATCATTTCAACTAATTCAAGGAAGTTGAAATGCTCATTTATTTAAATGACTTATAGGAAAAGGCCACATGAAAGATCTGACATACAGAGCAATTTTAAAGAAGTGCAACTTTAGAGTCTCACATAAACAGTGGAAAACGTGGAGCCAATGAGGAAAGGTTAGAAGATCCAAGAACGACAAGCCATCAATCACTTGGGGAAAACTCGTTATTCCTAAACATCCACTGCAGTGTGTTTTGTCAAGCATTTCGAGTATTGCTGCAATCTTGCTTACAATTTTCCTTTGAGGTGCTTCTGAAGGAAGGGCTGCTGAGCAGCGCTACAGGGCACTAGATCACGTGAAGCCAAGTTAAGGAACTCAGGGTTCTAATCTGTATTTATGGAAACACAACCCTCACCTCTGATACTTCTCTCAAAACAAGAAGGGACTCGATCTTGAGTCTGTTATGTACTGAAAGTAAGTAGATGATTTCCACCTAAGGACAAATTCCCACAGTCACTTTTTTTTTGTCTCTTTGAGACAGGGTCTCGCTATGCAGTTCAAGGGGAACTTGAGCTCACTTTTTTAGCCCAGTCTGGTCTTGAACTCACACCATGATCCTCCTGCCTCAGCCTCCCAAGTGCTGGGATTATAGGCATGCGCCACCACGCCCGGCTTCCCACAGTCACTTCTGACAAGAACGGCTATAACTCTCTAATGATCCTACATCAGGCTTTCAAAAACCACATGACTGGCAACTTCACTCTCCGCTCTGAGAGGCGGGTGAGTGAGGGAAGGAACGAGAGGCAGGAGCTGTGCACGTGGGCACGGCTAAGGGCGAGAAGCTCATGTGTGACAGCTTCTCTTGCCACTTTGACTACCTGGCCCTTGGACCTATCGTTTGTTTCCTTCTACTGCAGGGTAAGGAAGATGCCACGACCAGCCTGTCTTGCACTAAAACACAATCCCCGTCAAGGACTAGCACAGAGCATGCATTCAGTGGACGCTAGCTTCTGGATAGCTCTCCTCCAAGAGGTGTCATTTTAAAACACCAGGAAGATTGAGGGGGAAGATCAGTGACAAGGACAAAGTGGAAACACAAGCTCTGGACACCACCACATCCTCCTTCCATCCTGTTGGACCCTGCCAGGGGACTGGTGCGAGGCTTGGGTGGCATCCCAGATCAGGCACTGTGTGCTAGGACCGTTATGCTGCAGTGCAGGTTAGTGATGGCCAAGCCCCAACAGGGCTGGAAAACAGAGTAGCATACAGTCACCAAAAATATTCAGGTCCCAACCGCTGGAACCTGTGGCTGCTACCTTCCATGGGAACAGGGACTCTGCAGATCTGGTCAAGGTGGTGATTTTCAAATGGAGAGAGAGTCAGAATTATCCAGTGGACCCTAATTTACAATGAATCCTAACAAGAGGAAGACACAGAGACTTCACACAGACAGAAAAGAAGGCAATGTGACTGCAGAGGCGGAGGTTGGAGTGACATGGTTACAGGCCAAGGAACGCCAATGGCCAAAAGAAGTTGGAAGAGGCAGGACCAGATTCTCTCCTGGAGCTTCTGGAGGGAGCACAGCTGGTGTGGCCCATCCAGTCAGCAAGGCCCTGCCCAAGGGTGCCACCATCTCTGTTCCCTGTCTAGACTGCCTTGATGTGCTCACTGCTCAAGGAGCTCTGGGTCACAGCAGGTTCCACGTGTGCATCTGTCTCCTGGCCTGCTCACCTCTCTGGACTCATCAGAGGACAGAGACCATTTCCTGTATTGGTCATGCGTTGCCCTTGCTATGGGCAAACCTCTAAAACCTGACAGGGACCTTTTGCTGATGGAATCTAGACCTGGTTCTATCACTATGCACCAAAATAAATGAGACAGAGGAATGAGATAGATAATAAAGAAGGAACAATCTACCTAAAGGTAAACTAGGTAAAACTTGAAGGTGTAAGCTCAGGCAAGAACTTTCTAAACAGTACTCCAATTGCACGAGATGGCATGAAGAATCAACAAATGATTAGATTAAAAAGGTCCAGATTAAAAAGGTTCTGCAGAGGAAAGGAAATGATCAATAAAGTGAAGAGATAGCACAGAATGGAAAAAATGTTGATCAGTTACTCTTCAGAGGTCTAATATCAAGAATTTACAAAAACAAAAATCACGCTCCCCAATATATGAAAGAGCCAGTCAAAAACTGGACAACTGAGATAAATAGATGCTTATCAGAAGAAGCACAAATGGCCAATAAATACATGCAAAAATGCTCAGCATCTCTGGTCATCAGAGAGATGAAAATTAAAACAATACTGAGATTCCATCTTACTCCAGAAACAACGGCTATCATTCAACCAATAATAAAAGTTGGCAAGACTGCAGAGAAAAAAGAAGGCTTCCCCATTGCTGGTAGGAATATAAACTGGTGCAACCACTATGGCAATCGGAGTGGAGATTCCCCAAAAATGTAAAACTAGAAATTCTACTGGACCCAGCTATTTCTCTTCTTGGTATCTTCCCCAAAGAGTTACAGGTGTCATATAATAGTGATACATGCATATTCATGTTTATAGCAGTGTAACCTATAATAGCTAAAGATCGGAAGTGCCCATCAACAGTTGCGTGGATAAAGAAGATATAGTATTTACATACAATGGAGTACTACTATTCCATAAACAAGAATGAATGAGTCATCTGTAGGAAAATGGAGATACCTTGAGGCCACAATGTTAAGTGAATAAGTCAGACACACAGCTGAAATACTACATAATTTCTCTTACGGGAGGAACCCAAAGTATACATAACTAAAACAAAATAATGAACAAAATAAAAGACAGCAGGAAAGAGGGAGACAGACCTTTGGCAAGTGGGAAGAGATAGAGTGGGGAAAGAGAAAAGGGAATGGAAAGAATTCAGACATGTGAAGTCCATGTAGCTACTCCCTAAGGTGAATGTAGACATTACGTACTGCAAACACGGACTCATAATAAAATTTAAAAGAAAAACATTGTCCCCGGCCACAGCTTTGGGGACCTGCCGCCCCCGATAAAGTCCCACCTTCCAACAACACATGCAGCTGCAAACTCAATGGCAGAGTAACCCGTAGGTGCGAGTTTCACTCTCGTGTACTAAACCCCACCTCTGAACAAGGCAGGAGGACGTTTTAGAACTAGAATAATAGAAAATGAAATTTCACTATTATTTTAGTGACTCACCTATTTAAAGGAGGCCTTTTGATGGCCTACAGAACTAACTGGTTTCTACAGTTGCTAGTTCCTTCAGATAGCTACCTGTATTTCTACTTTGAAAAGAGTGGACGATTTGAGATGCTTCTCTCAGGATGGATTAACCTAATAAAAGCACAAAGGTCCTTCTTTAAAAATGATTCAGATTGAGATTAGTTCCTTTTTTTTTTCGTGGTATTGGGTATTGAACTCAGGATCCTGTGCTTGCCAGGCAAGCGCTTATTCTACTGAGCTATCTCCCCGGCTGAGATTAGTTTCAAAACACCTTCCTCTGTCTAGGTCCATGGCGGTGTTACCCAGCAATGGCTAGGTAATAAACTATTACCTAGCTATAGCAGAAGCTGTGGCTTTTTCTAAATAAAACTGCATAAAATATTTGCTACAGATAAGCATGAAAGAGGAAAGCTCTATAAACTCTAAAATTTTGTTGGTGTGGGGATGTAAAGTCTTTTATTTAGGTAAGCACATTATGAAAAAGATTCAGTACTGCCAACTGCAGAGACTTCTACTGAAGAATTTTTGTTTTAGACTTCAACTTTTAAATATATAAGGAAAAATCCCTGATCCCACTAGACAAGCATTTGCTTTTACATATGCAAATATTTTTAAAAAATATACTTGCCTTGATATGTTCTAACCAGTGAGTAGACTCCAAACTGGACAACCAATGAGATTCTTCCACATTAGGATAAACAATGTCTTTCACTTTTTTTAAAGATTCTCGCATAACATGAATATTGTGAATGTCTAAGAAGGACAGTTCGGCATTGTGATATGCGTCATCACTTTCATATCCTCCTCCCGTTGCCTAAGAGACAAGAAGATACATAAAGTTGGGTTTTCTTTTTCATCAGTAACTTACACAAATACTTCAAGCCATTCCCCTAAACCTCATCCCAGTCCGCTCTGATTTAAATAGTTGGTGTGGTCTGGGTATACGGCTGGCGGTTGGCTAGGGACTCCATACTCAGAAGACAGAAAGCCTTTGCAAAATGCTCTCTAATTAGTTTCTTCTGGATCTAGGGTGCAAGAGCAGGTTCAGACGGGTCCTCATCCTCTCTCAGTCCCGTCACTAGAGTAGTACCCTCAGGGCGAGGGCACAGAGGCAGCCCAATAGAGGTGGCAGCAGACACCCTGGCTTTGTAAGAGTGCCTGCACAGCACAAGATGCAGGAGAGGACAAGGACAAGCTGTGGATCAGATAGACCCAGGCCCATACCTCAGCTTCAACTTCTCTCACTGTGTGACCTGAGCCCTGATGCCATCTCTAAAACAACAAGTGCCACTTCCTAGGGCTTTCAGGGCTAATCGGTCACTGTGGATGTCTCAGGTACTGGGATTCTTGCCGTATGGAAACCGAAGAGTATGGCCAGCCTCACTGTGCAAAGACGTGAAGAGAAACTGGGAGATGCTGTTCAGTCCCTACCAGGGCACACAGGTCATGAGTGCAATTTCAGACCAGTCCAACTTTAGTCCTGAACCTTTTTGTACTATACCAAGGAAGTCATTCCGCTCTGCACATGCCAAGGACAGAGCACTGCACACAGAAATCCCGTGACAAATACAAGGTTCTCAGAGGGCACAGGTGGCTGCCACCCACTGCAGCACCTACATGTCCTCCCTTGCCAGGGCAGGTTGTAGCTCACCTCCACGGTCTGCTGCAGAGCCCCTGTCCCCAATACTGACAAAAAGAAGCAGTACAGTTTTGTTGAGGGACCTGATGGCACTCTGCTTAACATGCTCAGGATGGGGCTGTAGTTATATGTCCCTCTGCCAGGTGTTCTCAACCACTAGTGGCACATGGGTGACTGCCCATCAGGCAGCCTTTTATTATTTTATTGAAAGCAAGACCAAAAAAAGTCATTCATTCCCTTGGTACTATCATTGGGCCCGACTACCTCATTGGACAGCCATGTGTGTACCACTGGTGCTTCAAGCAGAGAGAATGTGTTAAAGGCTCTGAAATGGGATAGGGCATGTGGCCTCTGGCCCTTTAAGATAAAGTCACCTGGTTCTGAAGCTTGTGTTGAAAGCCACAGCAGACTGAGTTCCAACTGCCCTTTGGAAGCACGTAGAGAAACACCTGCCTGGTACTGGGGAGGAAGGCAGATGCCCCCAGACAGCTGTGCCACAACACGCCTTTGGGCTCCCTCTTTACAACTACACAAGGAATGGATGCTTGGAGCCAGGGTGGAAGGCCAAAGCCACCATGGGTTTTCCTGGGATCAGTCTCACTGAAGGTTCCCTACATTTGAACTTCGGCCCACAGACCTCTGTGGCAACCCAGAGGACTTGGTATATGCAGACTCCAGGCAGAGTGCAAATTCAGGCAAACACGTTTCTTCAGTGCTTGAACAGAACAGCATCAGTAAGGAGACAGTGAGTATTTCCCTCTTCTTAAGAAGCTCCGAGACAGCACAAAACCAGGAAAATGGACTACCTTCCCCTTTGCCTGGTCAGCCACGCCCCAGGCCAGCTCCTGCCCTCCTGCCAGTCACTCCCACAACTGCAATTGCAGGGCCCAGGGAGCTGAATTTTGCTAGATCTGAAAGCCTCGAATGCAAGGACACGTTACCTTCCCTTGGACAACTAACTCAGTACTTTGCACATGGGGCTTTTAAACAATTATGGTGATTTTCAAAGAGATTCTTGACACTGCAGATTCCTTTCTCAGGTAGCTAAAAAAATATATGTGGGGGAAAAAAGGAAAAACACGCCTTTCCTCACTGCTGCAGTTTCTGGCAGAAGCAGGCAAGCCAGTGGCATTTGAATTCGTCACGGTACTCCCACAAAAACAGAAGCAGCTCGGTGTTAGAGCTTCCTGACCCTGGTTTTGTTTGTTTAATTTAAACTGTGATATTACTGGTCACATCTGGGGTTGTAGATCTCTAAATATCCAGAAGGGAGCAATAATTAGGGCCAAAAAGAACAGAAGCTGGAAAGGGTAAAAATCAATTAGTCAAGCACAGATCGAGTTCCCCAAAGTTCAAATTCTCCATCTCTGGTTGTTTCTTAGGTCTTCTCTTCAGTTTTCCTTTCCGCAACAGAAAGGGCAGCCTATGCTACTTCATACAATGGTAACAAGGTCTGAGGTCTGTTGCCATGGATATAGACAACTAGTGGAGAGAGGATAGGGGAAGAGGGAACCCGAACTTGTCTCTCAAAGAATGACCTTTAAGAGCTGGGGCCCCCCATCCCATCCTTGCAAGGTCTAGAAACAGGCTTATTTCTTGACTGTTAAAAAGATTTTCAGAAATCATGTGGTTAGAATGAGCTTTAGAGTAAAGAGAATTAAGGTATTCATATCACATGTTTTAATATTTTAAAATATTTTTGTAAATACTTCATTATATCTATACATGGAAAAGTGTTTTAGGCATGTACTTACTCTCAATTATATATGAAGGATCATAGGAACAGTAATATGAAAAATGAAGCATGATCCACGAAGCTATTTAGATTTAATTTTCTGAATGTTTTACTCACAATTCCTAACTCTGAGATTGTTTTACATCTTAAGTTCAGAGTCATTCCGAAAGCCAAAGCAACTGCGGTAACAAACAGCTGCTCTGTGGATGTGTGTGGTGCTGGGGAGGGGGCAGCTTAAAGGTGTGTGTCAGATAACCTGT
>PVKN010024432.1:0-14450 GCA_004027915.1 Capromys pilorides
CTAAAAAAAAAAAAAAAAAAAAAAAAAGAAATACAAATACCTATGCTTTCCCTAATATGTAGAATAAAAAAAATTTAAAAAAGGGGACATGTAAGTAAGAAGGAGGCTTAAGCAAGAGGAAGGAGATTTAAAAAAAAGAGGGGAACAGTATGTAGAATGTTGTGGGATGTGATTAAAATATGTGAAAATGCCACAAAAAAATTGGTATTGTATAAAATCAATATGCATTAATAAAAACGCACATATTGAAGAGATGCAGTAAATCATTTTATTTATATTGACAAATTGTTTATAGAATTTATTTTGAAATATTGGAAAAATGCAGACTTGCCAGCCCAATATTAAACAACAGATTCTGAGGACTGATGCTGCCTGATTTGAAGATTTTCTACAAAGCTACATTAGTCATGACTGTGGTACTGGTGAACAAATTGGTAAGGAGATTAATAGAACAGAATGGAGTCTAGAAAAATTAGTATAGAAAAGAAGTTACTCCTCCCCATAAAACTAGCACCAGCAAACATTACACAGCATGCAGTTCACATCTCAGCAGTGGAATACACTTGTTATCAACCTCAAAGCACATATTTCTACCTTCATAAAATAGATATCCTGGCCTTTTAGCCCAAATGTCTCTCTGTAGATCAGCAATCATGAAATTTTGTGTCCTGGTCAGAGCTTCTTCAGCCCTTTCCTCTCCTTTGTGGTAAATGTCTCACAAATGCTCCCCAGCGTACATCATTAGTCCCAAGAGATACAAAACCTTCTTCCACAGCATCATGGTCAAACTACTCTTAGAAGCCTTGGAGGGTAAATGTCCATGCTTTGAGAGAAAATGTAGGAGGTTTGAATCAGTTCAATTTCAGCCCATGATTCTTCAGTGAGGAACCACAGATATGGCCTCTCTGAGAGGAAAGAATCAGAGGGATCTCTCAGTGGGGCAGGAATACTTCTCTTTTGAGCTACTTACCCTATCCTTTATGTGGCTCAGCTGTCATACCTTGGGAAATGAGGTGGAAGATGTACTCTGTGTGAAGAAAACTTCCCATTAAAAACAAGCAATGGTGAATACATGTCCTCTGCAACCAGAAGCTTAAATGTTCCCTCAATCTTAGTATGTCACTCTCAAACTTCTGTCCTCACCTTTATAGAATTTTCCTGAGTATCCCTGCCATACTTATTCATGGAATACATTCATCTACCCCTGGTGTGCTCAGCCAATTCAACTTCCAATAAGCCAGTGCAACTGCAAAGAAATAGAGATATAAATTTGCATCTGCAGACAGTTATCAGTTGTTTTTGTAACTACCCACACAGACAGACACACCTTACTTTTCCACTAAAAAAAATTCTTCTGAAAAATCAGTAAATACCAAATTTTAGTGGAGTGTCAAAACTAGATGAAAGTCAATTTAAATATAAATTGAGATGGTTTTCCTAAACCATTTTCACAAGTACAAGCATTCATCACAATAAGTAGAATTTTTCTTTCTAATGAGCACAAAAGCATTGGATGGAATATCTTGTAAAACTTTAACAAATGTCAGTTAGAATAATTCTTCCCTAAGCTAGTGGGGATAATAATAATGTATATAATTTAAAGGATCACCCAGTAAATCTTTATATTTGGTACAGGGTCTCACTACACAGCTTGGACTCATACTGATCCTCCTGTTTTCATCCTTCCCAGCACTGGGATTACAGGTGCACACCATCATGCCAAGACTTAGTTGTCAGCTCAGCGTGCCTGGGGGCAGGGCCAGAGAGGTATGTGGTGCTGGGGATTGAATCCCAGTTCCTGTGCTTGTGTAAGCAAGTGCTTAGTCCACTGAGCTATCTTACCGGCCCTCAGTAAACCATTTTTATGACAAGATCAATCCTTTCTTAATATGAACATTTACACAAAAGGAATCAAATGTATTAGGTATCAGTTTTTCTTACATTGAAATAAACCTACTTGTGTAAGACTTGGATATTATTCCTCATTTCCATTATGTCCAAATTAGATTATAAGGCCAGCCAGATTGCTCAGTGGATTAAAGTGCCTGCTTAGGCAGGTGCAGATACCAGGGTTCAATCCCTGGAGTGCTGTGCTAGCTCTGCCCCCAGGGCACCCTGAGAGGGTGACTGAGACTGGGTGTGGTGGTGCGGTCCTATAATCCCAGTGCTTGGGAGGCTGAAAACAGGAGGATCACTATGTGTAGTGAGACCTTGTAGACCCTGTGCTAAATGCATAAAAAATTAGATTACAAACTTTTTAAACAATAACAGGTGTGGCAGCACTGAATATATTTTTCTATCATTACCTAGCTGTTTTTCTTTGTTCCAACTTCATATATATTTAAAAACTAGCCATTATACTGTTTTCCCAATTTAATATAATTGTTGAAAAAATAAAAATAAAATATGTGGAAATAAAGCTTTATAAATACAAGGCAATGTGGTAAGCATAGTTCTAAGATGACTTCCAAGATTCAAACTACTGCTATACATAACCGGTCTTCCAATTATTCAATCCAACACAAACATAAGAGCTGCAATAAAAGAATTGTCTTAGGTATAATTAAGTTCAAGAATCAGTTGACTTTAAGATGAGAAATTATCTGACTGGGTCTGACCTGTCATGAGTCGTTTAAACCTGAGATTTGATACAGAAGCAGGACTCAATATGCTGTTACTAACTTGAAGATGGCATTTGGGGGAGTGACAAAAAAACATGGGTAACCTCTAAAAATTGAGAGCAATCCCTAAATGACAGCAAGCAAGAAAACAGATACTTCTGTTCTATAGCAACTAGGAACTGAATTCTCTTAACAATTTGAATGACCTAGGAAGTAGGACTTTCCTCATATTCAAATGCTTTTCAGATGAGAACTCAGCCTAACTGACTTCTTGATTTCAGTCTTGTGAGAGTCTGAGCAGAGGAATGAGCTGAGCCACGCCACACTCATACTTCTAACAACTGTGAGCTAGTAAATGAATGTGGCCTTATGCTGCTAAGTTTATTAATTTACCTTGAAGCAACAAACTCCAGCACAAGTGATATACATTTACCAAGTATTTAAACACACTAAATTTGAAGTTACAAGATCTGAAATTAAATCCTAACTCTGTATAACTGGGGGCATTAGTGCCATCGAAACAAACATCCACATCTAAGACACAGAGAAAAAGCTGGTAAAGATCAACTTCCTGTGTGTCCACAAGAAGCTGTGTTCCAAGAAGGTGGCACCAGTCATGGTCCATGAGATCAGGCAGCGAGTGCACCTGGAAGGTATCTCCCAAGCTCTGTACACTGCTGGGGTGGTGCTACCCAAGCCCGTGGGCACCTGCAGGTACTGGCATCAATCCCTTAACCCCAGGAAGTGGATTGTGGTGAAATTTTCCCATCTGAGCAGGAACATAACCATGCAGCACACCATGAAGCTTTGCCCACTGCCAGAGACTCCTAAGACAGCTGGGCTGTGGCCAATGGAGAGAAAGGACATTCCAGCCATGCACCAACTGCTTGCCTGGTACCTGAAGCAGTCCTATCCATTCCAGCCATGAGCGAGGAGGAAGTGGAGCACTGGTTCTACCCCCAGGAGAACATCATCGACACCTTTGTGGTGGAGAGCACCAGCGGCAAGGTGACAGATCTTCTTAGCTTCTATATGCTTCCCTCCACCTTCATGAACCACCTGACCCACAAGAGTCTGAGAACTGCTTACTCCTTCTACAATGTCCACACCCAGATGCCTCTCCTTGACCTCATGAGCAGTGCACTTGTTCTCGCCAAAATGAAAGGGTTGGATGTGTTCAATGCGCTGGATCTCATGGCAAACAAGACTTTCCTGGAGAAGATCAAGTTTGGGACAGGGGACTGCAGTATTATCTGTACAACTGGAAACACTCCAGCATGGGTGCTAAGAGAGTCAGGCTTCTGCTACAATAACCAGCTGTTGATATACTTCCAGATAAAGCCACTGAGGACTCCAGCCCGCAACAGAAGCAATACGTAGTCTAGTCTCACTGCCTGCCTGAGAGTCCCTGGACAGAGTAGACTGAGCACCTTACCAAACGGCCGAGGACTCGATGACCTTAGCGCAATGGTGTGGCTTCGTGACATCACTTTGGGCCATGTCTGGTCTCCCTATTTTCCAGATAATCACGTCCTCATGCAGTCATTATCAACGGAATGTAACTGCTGAAGCTAGCTCGTTATTGGTATATGATGGAGTTAATGGGTGAAAAATGAAAAAAATTATATATATATATATATATATATATATATATATATATATATACCAGCCTGAGTTACCTAGTGAGATCCTACCTCAAAAAAATTAATTATCACTTTGTAAAATCATTTAAAATATCAGACATAAAATCATAGCATCTGTTAAAAGTCTTACCTTTGTTTTGTGGTTATTAGAATTTTATATACTAATTCCTACCTTTTAAGTTACTTTTTTTTTAAGTTACTTTATTTAGGACAGGGTCTACAGGATCTACAGGTTCTCACTACCCAGATTGGACTTATTGAGATTCTCTTGTTTTCAGTCTCCCAAAGTGCTGGGATTACAGGAACCCACCAGCCTACCCAGTCTCAGTCACCATCTCAGCAGACCCCACAGGCCGGGCCAGCACGGGCACCTGGGATTGAACCCTGGTTGATGTGCTCTGCCTAAGCAGGTGCTTTAGTCCACTCAGCTATCAGGACAGCCCTTAAGTTACATTTAGTAGTGCCAAATTCACCAAGTTTATGGTAATTTATTATGACACATTAGATACACTATCGTTTAATGAATTCTATTTTGTAAGTTGTTTTCTCTCATAAAAAGAGCCTAAAATACTGCCAGCCAAATAGCTCAGCAGACTAATGCACCACTTAGGCAGATGTAGGGGTCGGAGGTCCCAGCCTGCCGTGCAAGGCCCGCCCCTGGGGCTCGCTAAGAAGATGGTTCAGACTGGGCATGGTGGTGTACACCTGTAATCCCAGTGCTTGGGAGGTTGTTAACATGAGGATCACTATGAGTCTGATCTACGTAGTGAGATCCTGTAGACCCTGTACTAAATACAAAAAACAAGAGCTCAAAATAGTCATTTGCAAAAAGTATATAACTTCTAGCTGAAAAAAATAAAGTGCTAGTTATCAATGTTAGATGCATAGTAACATCATCATTTAACAAATACCTGTTACACTCCATCCCACCAAGAGATTGTGCTTTAATTTATTTGAAGTAAAACCTGGGCAGGAAAAGCCACTGTAAAGAAGTAGAACCTCATGTCATTGTAGAAGAGAGATCCCCTGTATTTTCCCCTAAGTTCTTATGTGAGTCCTTTAGATAGGCCTATGAACCAAATTAATACAAGATCTGATTAACAAGAGAAAAATATGAAGGTTTTATCAGCTTTACATTTATATGAGGAACTTTACAAGAGAGTGAAATCTAAAGAAATGACCTAAACATGGTGATTTCATACATTTTAGACAACAATACAGTCATGAAACATGACAGGATAAATGGATGGCTGGAATAGGACAGTAATTTCTAGGAGTGTTATTAAGAGAAATATAGGGGAGGGGCATAGGAGTTAATAGGCAGAAGACAAGGGTTTCATTTATTTATTCAGGTTCATTGCAGGCCCAATTACTAGTGTTATAGTCAAGGCTATTTTCTGGCGTTGCTACAGGAAAGGCATACCTCCTGAATGAATCTTTATGGCTTGCTGCATGTAGGAATACACAGGCCAAATGATCCTTTCTGTAGTTATAGTTGCTCAAATGGTTTCAGCTTCAAATAATCAATATGCCAAGTTGGCATATTTTGAGATAATGCATCCTTAACTCCTTCAGTGTGAAACTGCATCAACCAAGAAACTATAAAGCATTCCACACAGCAGCAAGTGGTGGTATTCAATATTAAAGAGGAGCCAGATCATCTAGAACCCTATAGGAGAAGGTGAGGAGTTTAAAATTTATAGAGAGAAATAAGAAGCCATTGAAAGAAAAAGAAATGCATTGTAAAAAATACTTGCATTTCTAAAATATCTAGCTAATGTGTGGAGGACAGACGATTGGAAAGTTTTATGGTTTGTTTCTAGTTGTCCCTGCCAAAGCTTCATGCAGTAGTGGGGCAGGGACTTCTAGAGTTCGAGATTAACTCATGATCCACTGGGATTATTGGTGATCCAAGGCTGTGATTATGAATCTGAGTACTGCTAGAATTCTGCCCCAACCTGGGGCATAAAGCCTGAATGCAATATAAAAGAGAGAAAGACAGACTCTCTTTTTCTGTTGCCATGGTTACTGTTCTGCCACCATGAACTGGTTACTTTTTGACCTGTGCCACTCAGCTTTGGACCCAGCCAATATGGACTGAGACCTCTAGTAACTGTGAGCTGAATAAACCTTTCCTTCCTTCATTTTGGATGTTGGGTATTGGTCCCAATGACGAAAGAAGAGTAATTGAGACAGCAACATCAGAATTAGGGAACTCAATGAGAAGATGTTCTAGTAAACCAGGTGAAAAATGAAGGTCATATCTAAGGCACTGCACTTGAAATGGCAACTGTCAAATGGACAGATTTTTTAAAATATTAAAGTGAGGACATTGTGATTGACTAAATGTCAAAGATGGAGGATGAGAGACATGTGTGCATTTGTATGTAGGTATATTCCTGGTAGTAATATCAGGTTGAGCCTAGACTAGGATGCTGATATATCTAATAAACTAATGCAGCTAAGAAACAGTATCCTGGGTATATAAAGCAAAGAAATGTGAGTTACTGTTTCTGATAAGACATCATTTGTATATAAAGATAATGATCTGAGAAAACAGGAGGTAAAATCCTATGATAACTACAAGACTCCCAGCTTATGTAATTAAATGCATGTACTTTCATGAAACAGTCCCTAGTTTGGCCAATAATCATGATCCATCAACTCAAATGGATTAGGAAATGTCTAGCAGATTAGTAAGGCATAACTTTGAGTACATCTGTGGATGATTGACATGTAGGCCCACAAACTAAGAGGGAAGAATCACTTGAGTTGTGGAGAACACCAACCACTAGGCTATAGTCTCAGTAAAATAAAAAGGCAAAGAAGGAAGCATCTCTACCTTGAAGAGCTCCAGTATCTCTGGTAGTGTGTCCTTTGCTGCCTTCACGTTTGGATGCTATTTTCTAGGTCTCCAATTTCTTTATAGTCTTCCAATGCAGATTTGCACTGGTAAATTTCTGCTGAGCTTCCAGGACTTCAACTTGGTGCTACACTCTTGTCTTCTCCACTGCTGCTACATCTTTGATCACTCCTGTCCTGAGCCTTCCATCTTCCTGGGTTCTCCAAATGTGTAAACAGTCATTATGATCATTCCTGTCTCTGATCATGTAAGCCTAAGAAATCCCTTTGCCTAATTATATACATACTTTCTATTGATTCTGTTCTTCTGGAGAACCCTAACTATGGAACCTAGAAACTACTCCATTCATTAATAACAGAAGCCCAACACTACTCACATGGAAGGTCAAGGATCACTAGGGATAGAACCATAACATTGTGTGGGGTCCTATATGGCTCTGGGCTTATATAATAGTGTTCTTCCATTAACCTAACTCAGTTTTATTATTTATGTGTGATTCTGGGAAATGGTTTCTTTGTTGAATCGGGATAATAGTAAAATATTAACCATCATGGTTCACATGATTATTATGTCTTGCTATCCTAACCCTTTTTCAGTTTCTCCCACAAAGAGGTTGAACTTCATAAGAAACAATCAGACTGTATATTAATAACTTTTTGTCCCAACTGGCCTGAGACAATTCACTGGTGGTGACAATAAAAGTAATGGGTAGCTTTGGGGCTTAAAAACAAACAGGGCTTGTGTCTAACATCCTCCTTGGAGCCCAGAAAAGTGTTAAGTCTTGCATAGTTAGCCCTCACCAACATAATAAAAGATCATGATAGAAGACATAGTTGTACAATGTAGCTATGCAAATAAGGCTAAGATAGCTCCATGGACTTTCCACAAGGGAGTTATGAAAAAAAAAAAAAGAGCTACTTCCTAGATACCCAGAAGAGCAAGAAAATGCTGAAAGAGACCTGAAATCCTGAAGGCTTAGTGATCAGGACAAGAACTCTAAAGTAGATGGATACCACAGTAGAAAGAGGAAACATTTCAAACATAGATGCCACCTGCAGCTGTGGTAGAGAAAACTGGAACACTGAATTCACTAAGGAAACTGGATTGATTAAAATGGCTAAAAAAATTATCTACATTTTCTACCACCATGACAAATTAGACCTGACAAAAGGTACACAAACAAAATAAGTTGGATTTCTAGCACATATAAGTAATGTGGCCTGGTATGATAACTACTACATCTGCGTCCATTTCATGAAGAAAGGAATGCAATTATGCTGTCTCACATTACATGTTGGGCCAGGGAGTCACTAGCTAGTGAGAAAATTGCTGTCCTTTAAAGACAAGACACTTATCTATGGTCCACTGAAGAGAAGCAGGCCTGACATTTATAAGTAAAGGTAAACTGACCACTTTAAATAGAAATTTCAGTGGCTTAACATCAAATGGCTTAACAAGTTATTTCTCACTCGCATCAGTCTAATATGGATTAGAGTAGAGGGGATGAAAAGTTTTGCTCCATGCAGACACTCAGATACCCCAGCCTATTTTGCTGCATGGCTCTGCCAGCCCTTGGTTCTGTGAGTCCTGAATTGTGTCCTTGTCATCCAGCAGACATATGAAAGAAAGGAGCATGCACGGAAGTTATGAGAGATGTTCTGCTGTGGTAAAATTACAAGTCGGACTCACCAAGGCTGGCCAAATAGCTCAGTGGATTAAAGTGCCTGCCAGTAGGCTCAGGGGCCAGGGTTCCATTCCCGGTGTGCCGTACTGGCCCTGTCCCCAGGACATGCTGAGACATCAACTGAGACTGAAATGGTGATGCACACCTATAATTACAATGCTTGGGAGGCTGTAAACAGGCGGATCACTATGAGTCCGATCTAGTAGTGAGACCTTGAACACCCTGTAGATCCTTCCGTAAAATATATATTTAAAAAGTGGTACTCATCATTTTAGCTCAGAATTCACTGATAAGAACTTGGACATAGCCAAGTGAGTGCAATCTGGCGGTGTGCTCAGAACAAAGAGTACAACACAGATATTAGTGAGCCTTAGTCATCCCAAACAGGGAGGTGGAGATTGCTGAAGGGCCAAACTAGGTGGTGCCTGCTGTCCTGTCTCCATCTCCTAAAGGTTTTGCATATTACTTTCACTAAGTAGACACTAAATAAGCAATAGTTGTAGTGAGAAGTTCCCTGGCCAGGTGTGCTAGGGCACACCTATAATCTGAGCACTCGGGAGACTGAGCCAGATGGATCATCACAAGCTCAATGTCAGTTGGGCTACACAGTGAATTAAATATCAGCTAGAAAGAAATAGAGGCCCTATCCCAAAAAGAAAGAGGAGAGCAGGAGGAAGTAGAGGAAGGATAAGAGTAGAAGGAAAAGAAGAAGAGGAGGAAGAAGTTCCCTGAAAGAGTGTCTGTTTTTAGAGAAGATGCCAGAATAGGTTACTAATGCTATGGAGAAGACAGAATGACTGAAGTTCCTCACTCTATATGGTGCCTCAAATGAAAGCTTCAAAGGAAAAAAAGCTTGAGAAAGTCACTTTGATGCTGCAATTATATATGCTGATTACAGCCATAATAAGCCATAAAGTCTGGAATTTCACACTATGCTAGAGCTTCTAGATACAGTCAAATTCTTGAAGTTAATTTTTATTCTAAGCAAAAAGTAAGAGACTAAACACCAACAAGCCATTTGTAAAACTTATGCAGTCTCCTTGACACACTTTGCCCACAACAGAATACAGACAAATATTTTTAAAGCCACTAAATCAATCCACTTTCTTTTTTATATAAGTACAAAACACAACCTTGCAAAGTGCAAAGTTTTGACTTGACATGGTGTTGTGTGCCTAAAATTCCAGCCCTTGGGAGGCTAAGCTAGTACTGCTGTGAGTTTGAGGCCATCCTGTGCTCCATAGTAAATTCAAGAGCAGACTGAACTACAGAGTGAGACTTTGTGTCAAAAAAAACCAAAACAAAGTAATACCCAAACAAACCAAAGTGGAAAGTATCTATCAACCCTATCTATAATATGAAAATTTAGTATCTTATTCTAAATTATATCCCACTTTAAAAATAATAAAATAAATTCAGACATTTCCAGGGGTAAAAAAAAAAAACCCATGAAAATACTTAATACATCTATCTAAAGGAGATTCACGGTAAAGAATTCATGCAATTGTTAGATTTTCCCATTTAGCATGAATTTTGAAAAACTTGCTTTCCCTGAGAAAGGAAAAAGGAAGAATATCAGTAATATTATTTTGAAGATTACAAGAGTATGAATGAATAAAGATCTTAAGACTTTTAGAATTCCAAACTGAAAATCAGTGTTAACATTTGCGTTTTCACAACCACAGGCAGTCGTGGTCAGCTCACAGTTGACCAGAAAATACTATTTTTTATTTTTCTGCTTAAAAAGGCTTTGTTATAAATACTTATCACTCAGATAAATGATGAAATCGTACCAACCTGACTGCACATGCCCCTTCTTAGGAATGAATCACCTGACATTTAACTTCCAAATGAATATTACTTCCAATCTTTGTGTTTTGTTTATTTACTACAGAAAACTCTCAGAACCCCAAAATGCTAAAGAAAAACTAGGAGGATTTGTATTCACAGTCTTCTAGGGATTGTTTGAAGGTCATAATTGTGATTATCCTCGTGTTGAATGGATTTTAGCCAAAATTCACTGGCCAACTCCTCTAAGACAAAAAGCTAGTTTCATCTAGATGAAGACAAGAATTCATTCTCCCAAAGACGCAGGTTCTAATCTCTTTGTTCCCTATTTTTGCAACAAACGAGATGAGTAATTTTTATTAGCTGAACTGAACTTTGTTGCAGCCTGTCTCCCAATAATATGCTTATTGAGCTTATTAAATATTATACATATACTCATACATGTTTTCATGTAAAGTTGCCTTTGGATGGAAAGTTTTATTCATTCATAATTCATATTGCTTTGACCTGAATAGCAGTAGAGTTGATATCATTGCTATTTTGAATGAATTTTTTAAGCAAATAAATAATATAAGTAAGTTATATGTGGGGCTTCCTGAATAACATATCTAACCTTTTCCATTTTATAAATAAGTCTTCATGCATATCTTATTTTATCATCACAATGACCCTATGAAATAAGTATTATTGTCCTTATTTTATAGACTAGGAAACTAGAGCTCAGAAAGGTAATGTGACCTACTTAAGGTTACACAGATCAGGTTGTAAATAAAGATAGATTTTATTATATTGCTATTCTTATCATAAATAACAGTGATATTCAATATCTGTTGATATAATAGTGTTACACTGGCTGTTTTATATGTATTATCACATTTATTTTATATAATCGCCTGCAAATTAGAGGTTGTTTTCATTTTACAGATGAAAAATGGTACTTCAGAGAACTAAGGCAACTTGCTCCAGCCCACACAGGTAATAAATCTTGGAGTAAATTTACTGTTCTGCCATAAAGAAAGATAAACTTGAATTATGGGTAGGAAAATGGATAACCTTGACACCATAGCATTAAGTAAAATAAATAAGACATGCAGGCTTAAATATCACATTGTTCCTCTTATACAAGAAGCAGAAAATATTAATAAAGAGCATAATAAAAGATAGACCAGAGTAAATAAAGAGATCATTAGCATATGATAAGGGAATCAAGAAAGAGAGGAAGGGCTGAGGGGCTTGAGATTTTTTTTAAACTGCAGGATTGTTAAGGGTTGTTTACGTATACTGAGTCCTTTCAAGGAACGTGGTCATTATGTGCCACAAACATGTACTTTCTCTCTTTTTCCTCTACAGGTATTAAATTTCTAATCAATAGCTTATACCTCTAATTCCGTTTCAGCAAAAGTTGCTGAATTCTACCAAGACACCAAATTTGCAGCCACAGATCAGCCCAAATCAGTAACAGATCAAGTGTGTTTGGAATAGAAAAGGCCGAGCAATTAGTGGGCCCCTTGGTCAGGACTGCCACTGCTTGAATGATCCCCAAGAGGCAGAATCTTGATTTACTCTGAATACAAGTCTCTTGCACTTAGAACTACATATATTTGCCCAAGCCCTTAATTCTAAGGGCAAATCTCATAATATAAGGTAAATAAAGGAGACTGTCCCTGGAGAAAAATATCCATCAATATAAGGACCTGGTTCAATTAATCACAGTGGAGTACTATAGTGGAATAATCCTCGTCCTTTAAAAGAGATAAAATTATACTAGGTGATGAGAGAGGATTAAAAACATATTGTTATCTGAATATTAAAAGCAAGTTTTGGGGCAGCTTCTGTTTGACACGGCACCATTTTTCATTCACACTTTAAATAAATTTGAATTATAAGAATTTGAAATTTTGTGATATAAAAATATTTTGTGCCAGTTTATATACAACATTTGAAATAGTAAATATCTACAAATTAAAATGTCGTCAAGAATCAGGAAACTTCAAATCTGGAAAGCCACGGAAACTGTTAGATCATCTTTACAAGACTGCCACATGGTGGCACCACTTTAGCTGATAAACAGGAATTCTGTCAGCTTTTGTCAAGAGTGGTCAGGAATTGTGCAGTCCTGTGTGGGGCCCTCAGCAATCCATTCCTAGAATAAAACAGATCTACCCTGTCTGGTGGGCAGAACATCTACATAAATATGCACCGTGGAGAGCATGAAATGGAGAAGATGCCTGTCACCTGTGCATATTACAGTTATACTATTTTACATAGTTGTATTATTTTCTTACATTGAGTAAGAAAGGATATATGAAAGGAAAATATTTCTGATTTAAATAAATGCCTTCTTTAAATTCTTAAGTTACATTTCAAGTGTGTATCAAATGTCAGGCATATGGCAAACTGCACATACTAAGCAGGATACAAGGTATGTCAAACTCTGACCACTCAATCAGCATAGCAGCCTCTAGCCGAGCAGGCATGCATCCAGCACTGCACAATGCAAGCTCACTTTGCCCAGATTCTGTACCTCCAGCACAAGCGAGAAGACCTGGAGAAGTTCTGTAGCACTATGACACTCTGGTCCTCACACAAGGGCTAAGGGGTAAGGCTGCTCACAATAGTAACTGCAGCAGCTATTGATTGTTTTACAGCAGCTAATCAACAGAAGGATAAAGAGATTATATAAAATGATTTGATTAAATGATCTAATAATAATTCAAAGAAGGTTGAGGGTATAGGCAGTGGTAGCACATGTATTTAGCACGCATGAGGCCTCAACACCAGAAGACAAGACACAAGAAATTACAGTTTATTCAGTTTTCCTATTTTTTAAGGTGTATCTCTCCTAAACGAGTGAGTTTTTTCAATGTGACTAACTGCTCATCAACTACCACAATGAAACCTTGTAAGTGCTGGTTATGGATTTTAAATACATCATTAATCAGGAAGCTGAGGCAGGAGGATCACTGTGAGTTTGAGGCCAAACAGGGCTACATAAGCAAGTTCAAGGCCAAGATGAAATGCTTTTGAACTTTTAGAGCTTTAAAGGGTCATAATTTTTTTAAGGGTCATAATTTTGGTGAAAATAGACGGCACTCACCTTTTTTGTTCCATAGTTATGAAATATTTCATATTTAGATTTCTAAATACCAATTTATGATTGATACAATGATGTATTAGCTTTCATCTCTACATGATCTTTATCCTTTCAGTCACCTTTGAATTCCCATGTGCTTTTTAGCATTTGTCCAATTCTGAACTATGTGAAGCAAATTTTATGAAGCATTATAATAGATTAAAGCAGAAGACTTGGAGGAGTTCTTTACCACTGTGATACTCTGGTCCTCACACAAGTGCTAAGGGGTAAGGCTAGTCACAGGTAGAATAAGCAATACTGGCATGTTTTAGTTGCCTGATAAAGCCCTTCCAGTTGAATGACTAACTATCCAAGAATATCGTATCTCCTTTTGGTCTTTGGAAATATACTGTTCTCTCATACATTCTTGAGTTTGAAAAATGGTATATAGGATATCTGTAGATTCATAATCTGAGATCTCACTTACATGATCTGTTTCACCATCACCATTAGGCTAGAGTACCATTCAGTCTTTGGTTTCATCTTCTACTTACCTAATAAATGATAAACATCTTCCTCTGTCTATTGTTTTCTTTTTCATTGTCTTCTTTAATGTAAAGGTAATAAATATAAAAATAAAAGATAAAGGAAAGGTAAAATTGTCATATTTTCAACTCTATTCATTTAAACTCTACCAATGCTTTCTCATACTTTTAAAAGATGATGCATTACTTTGGCCAACACAATTTTAAAAACTAAATGATAGTGTCATAATGAC
>PVKN010024433.1:0-14449 GCA_004027915.1 Capromys pilorides
TATATATATATATATATATATATATATATATATATATATATATATATATATATATATATATATATATATATATATATATATGATATCTTAATAAAACACAAACTTTCAACATGAAGCCCATTCAAAGAACTCAAATTGGTCCACGGATTACAAGTTTTCTGCCTACATCTCTGAAATGGCCACACGGAAACAGAAATTTGATATTAATTTCTGCTTAGAATCTCCCAGAGATATACAGCTAACATAAGAGATAATTCTGTTTGGCATCGTGCTTAAACACAGTCACTTTCTCCCCGCAGCCTAGCTCTCTGCTCTGGAGGAGCGCTTCGGCGGCATTGAGCTCTGCAGCTCGTCTACATGCAGTGATGCTTCTGTCTCTTAAAGCTCTGGTTCCACTCTCTTCAATGTAAAATGACTTGAGGGAGATTTTTCTTTACGTGTCATAGCCTGGCCTGCAGCCCCAGAGAAGTGGACTTAATTGAGCTTGTGTAAATTTCATACATTATTATCTTGGTGAAATCTCCCCAGATAATTCCAAACTGTTCTTGGATTCAAAATATGTGAAAGTTCCAAGTGAGGTCATTAAGGCTGCAAAAAGCAAGAAAAGGAATGAAGAGGAGGAGGAAGAAGATGAGGAGGATGAGGAGGATGAAGAAGAGGATGATGATGAAAAGCTGGTTCTAGCACAGTTTTTTTTCTTGGCTATATTCAGCCTCCCTGTACACAAAATTGAAATGGAAGGCTGTGTAAGATTTATTTTGAAACTGTAGTGTCTTTTTGCTGTTGTATAGTAAAGACACTACCGGATGTGTCTTCAGATAGCGCTGTCCTGCGGGTATTTTCAATGGCCACTAGCCTTGGCTGGTGCAGTAGGGGGGTTGTAAATTGGCCTGGAAATTCCCAGCAGGTCCTTGCTGGCGCACAGCACAAGGTATGGGGACTGTTGCTTCTCATCTTCAGTTATCTCTGATGAAGCTTACACGAAATAATTGTTCTGTTAACTGAATACCACTCTCAATTGCAAAATGAAAAAGCTGCAATTGTTTTGTTCACCTTCTGAATGCTTCTAAGTAAATACAATTGTTTTATGAAAAAGAGTCTGAGCCTCATATACTGGCATTCCTTGATAATCAGACAAATTCAAAGAGTTATTCAAATAGAGAAGAAGAGTAGATCTGGAGAAAAATCTTTCTTAAGAGGTGAGACTCTATAAGGAGTATCCCTCGGGCTGTAAAAAAAAAAAAAAGCTGTAGTCACGGTAAGTTCATTGTTCTCTGCTTCCTCTTGGACCTGTGCCGCTCCTACACCTGCCGCTCCCCAGACAGATGCATGTTAAAACACACTCTAATTATGCAATGGGAATGTTTCTGTCAAAGATTTGTGTAGTTGTATATTTGAGTATGAGAGTGGCTGCTCACCTTTTTAGGCTTGTAAAGTAAAAGAAATTTATAGATGATATTGCTTCTTCAAGCAACAAAAATACCAAGTACAAAGTAACTAATCATGATAGTACGTACTAACTTCTACCTGGCTAGAAAAAAATATCCTGATCCTAAACCTCCAATGTACTTAAAGATACAAGGAGATCCTTACTAGGGCACATACCTAAGAAGCATGTTATAGCACCATTGCCTCTGTGTCACCAATAATACAAACAAAAATTCACGAGGAATTCAGCTGGATCCTGTTGCCACATGTCATAACACACATCTGCTTTTCCACGGATATTTCATTCTCATCATTTAAATTAACTGGGCTTCTGCTTTAAATGGCAATATTCTGCTTGGAAAGGATAAGGCTTTCTTATAGTTCAGAGTGGTTTGAATATAATCATTTTCATAAATTCATATCAATTTTCTAAATATTACAATAGTTTAAAATAATTTTATAGAAATTTGTACAGAAATATTGGAACTCCTGTACTGAGCTGTCCTTAAATGTACTATGAATGAGAAATGCGAAAAAAATTAGTATCGTTCTAACGAACTGAAAAATGAGTGACATGAAGAAATCAGAAAGCAGGATCTGAATCTGTGAGAACCTGTGAGACACAAAGATGCCACCTTCTCGTGAACACACCGTTGAAAGCCGTGCACCTTGCTCCTGTCCCCACCATGCTGGGTTCAGTTATCTGCCTTCATGTGAGATTTACATGAGGATACGTATGTGTTCCCACTAAACAATCTGAACACATTATCTAGAAAAAGAACACGAAGTTTTGATTGCAACTTTCCTTCAGGTTTTGGATCCTGCATTTCCCTACCAGACAGATTTCTCTGAACATGGACCGCTGATCCATCGCCAAGTACACCGGCATTGTGTGCAAATTGCAGCCCTCTTTGAACCGTTAAGATACAGAAGCATAAAATATTCATTTTCTTGGAGAAATTTTAGGCTTCTAAAAGGAATTTAGTTGCAGAACCTTACTTTGGACCTCACACCAGAAGGCTTTCCCTTCTCTAAAATTGCAATATATGTAATAACAAAATTGCTTAATAGCAGGAGGACACATGGCCCTATAAAAGATAATTTTAACTATTTCAAACCCAGTAATGTGTTAGCTGTCAATAATTGCTAGCTCATTTAGTTTCTTCTCTAAGAGATACCTTTTTCCCGATCCTTCTTCCTGGTAGAGGAGATGAGTAATTCCACAGTAGAGCTACTATCGTTAAGTAATTATGACCCAACAAATTATAATGGACCTCAGATACAGCACCTTGGTAGATGGAGGATATGATGTCCTTAAATGACCTTGAGTTCGGAAAATGGATACATTTAGGACTAAATTATTACGTGCATTACGGCTCACTCTGTTTCCTGTTCCTAGTCAGGGTGAGCAGGATGACCGAGGCATGGCAGGATTGCTTGTCTAGGATGAGGTCTATCTCACTGGTCTTACGTAAATGACACAACGTGCAGAAAGTAAGCCCAGTCAGTGTCTTCTGAGGACCAATCTTGTAGTTAGACCCAGCCAGGTACACTTGGCATGCCTTGTGTTTAAAGAACACTGCCAGGCGGGGATTCTCTGCCAGAATCCGGCGGAGTTTCCCTTGAGTGGAAAAGTTATCATCATGATGCCTTCCAATATTCCACAGTTCCTCTCTAATGATGTAGAGAATTGTAAGAATGGGAGAGAAAAGATGTACTGTATGGACCATCAGCAAACACAGTCCCCGGAACTGTTGTGACAAACTGTGTATTGCAAGACAAAGCCGGCAAGACCATCCTTACTCATAAAATTATGCAAAGTGAGGTTTGCACGCCTGCTCAGCATATGGTGCTTGCGTTTGGAAGATCCAAGCTGTGGTAGTCATTGACGGATTCACTTATTTGATCACGTATTCCATCAACCGATTTCACATTATTTTCTTCAAGAGTTGATCACATGGTGTTTTTACCCTAATGACCTTCAAATGTGGAGCACCCTGGGAGTGTCTTCAGGTGTCTGCTTGACTTGGGTTCACCCCTGCATTGGTGTCCTGACCAGAACACCCCTGCAAGTGATTTCCCAATGTAGTTCTTGATTTCAGGACACACGCTTCTCTAATGGATTATCTACTCCTTGTCCAGACCCTCTTCTGTCCCCTTTGAAGAAAATTCCTGCAATCTGGAAGCACAGGGCCAGGAATACAGCTGGGAATTTCTAGCCCACAGGTGTCCATTCTCATAGGGAAAAGCACACCATTATCAAAGCTGGATCTGTTGTGGAGTCCCCACAGTCGTTTCACAGAAAGAAAAGTGTCCACTGGTATTGATAGTAATGATCCCCTCCTCCACATAGGACTTAGTCCTTGAGCTCGAGCCCCTCCCCCTCTCCTTACTAGGCCTGAACTAGTGTCAGGTTCCCTTGCCTTTATCCCTTGGGTGGCAGCCTGAGGGCCTGAGCGTTAGATGGGGGCAGGTGGAGCCACTTGCTTGAAATGCCTCTGAGGATTTTGTGCGTCATCTTCGCTGTACTCCGCTGTACTGTTCTTTCTTTCCTTGCCAACAGCCATGGTACCATTTGTTTGAGCTTAAAGTCTGTTGCAAGCTCTGATTTAGGATAAAAAGGAACCTGAAAAGGATTATCTCTTCATTCACAATGTGGAACAAGCCCAAGAAAAGGTAGTCATATTAGCACATAGGAAGTAATTGATTGATTAGCAGATGAGAAGACAAATAACTACTTTTCCTGTTGATGTTCACTAAATTGAAAAAAACTGGTAAGCAAGGTATTCCTTTTATTCATTTATTTTTTATTTTATTTTATTTTTTGCAAGATTGGGATTCAAAGTCATGATCTTGCACTTGCCAGGCAGGCACTTGTGCCATGGAGCTATCTCCCCAGCCCCTAAGATATTCCTAATTACTACGTATGGATGCAAAATTCAAGTTATTTTGATGGATACCTTATGCATTATGTCATTTACATTGAGCATCACTGTATTTTTTGTTTAAAGCTTTAAATGACATGAGTCAGTGTTTGCTGGCCTTGAGTGAAGCAGTTTCACTGTGCTGTCTTGTGTGAGATAGTAGGTAACAGAAGGATTTTCAACCAAGAAAATAAAAAGATAGAACCTTTCAACAAAGCTTTAGTCTTTCCAAGTAGTACGGTATGGGTTTAAAAATGTGTTCAAAATTCCTGAGAGTCATGTGCCATGGAGAAGGAAGCTCTCCAGGGACACTGCCTACTCACAGCACCTGAGGGCCCCCATCGCGTCTCACCAGGTCATCACTAACAGAATCGCTTATGGTTTAAATCAGTGTCTTTGGGAAAAAAGCAATAAAGGCAAACTTCCCAATGTATGAAAATTTAATGAGAACCAAATTGTAATGCATAGACATGGATAAGGAAACTAACCACAGCACTATATGCCCTAGCATGAGATATGAATGAATGCACTAGGACCTACAGCAAGTAATCATAAGCCAAAAGGGCCAAATAATAGCAGATATGGGCTCAGGATAGGAACGGGGCTACTGATGACCTAAGCAGGACAGGAAGAAGGATTTCGCTGCTCACCTGACCCCCACTCCAGTGACCCATCCGGAAGATGGGGCAGGGAATCTGATAATAAGTTCATAGGGTTTAGCTTGCCAGGGAAAAAGTAAAAAAATGAACAATGGAGATTTGGGAAGGAAAGTTGAAAATATTTGGCCGTAATCTGTACATCTGGCCCAGCAGAATCTGTGTTTCTTTCCAGACCATAGCATTGTAATGTCTACTCATGTTTAGCTTATCATATCCTATTTGTAAAGTCATGGACAGCTGAGAGGAAAAGAAAAATATCAAAAGAGAAGGAATCAAGGTAAAGAGGAAGGAAGTGAGCAGTGAGGGAGGAAAGAAAGGAAGAAGGCAGGCAGGCAGGCAGGCAGGAAGGAAGGAAGGAAGTAAGGAAGTAAGGAAGGAAGGAAGCAAGGAAGGAAGCAAGGAAGGAAGGAAGAAAGGTACGATGGAAGGAAACACAGAGCCTCCTATGACAATATCTGTTTCTATATCCGGTCATCGCAGCACAATATGATAATTACAGTTGGGCATCTTCCACCACACCTTACATGCTTTTTCTCACCCTTAGCTGTTATCTTTATTGAGCGATTCCTTTTCCTTGCCATGATGAAGCAAACCATCATCTGAGTTCTTGGTGGTTCAGTAACTGAGTTGCTTTAGCCAGAAACATGAAGCAAGAGCATCCCAGCAGGCCCTCAGGGCTTCCCCTGAGCTCCTGTTGCTTCTGCCTTCATGTAGAAATGAAGCCCTCTACCTCCCAGATAAGTGGGATCATTCCGTGTGGCTGATATCAGCCTTTTGGTTAAGCAATATATTGAGAGCAGCCAGAAGGAATCCCCAACTTCCAACTCATCAGAACTGTCATGTTCTCTAACAGCATGAGTAGTGGGCCTCAAACACACAAAGTTCAAAACAGCACGGCTGCTAAGCAAAGAGGCTTTCTGATGGTAATTTAGTGAAGGAGGCAGGGGATCACTATAGTGACCACCCAGGTAAACTCAGAGTAACAAATTCTGGATATGGGTGAGGCCATCATAAGCCCTTACAGATCAATGGCATGAAGCACATCAAATGGGAAAACACCCCAACTTTTGGGCATCTTATCCCACTAGTGCAAGAATTAAGGATCCTATTGGCTCTTTATTAATTCTACCTAAGATGTAGCTACTGGACATTAACGGTCTCATAGCTGAGACAAAATACACAATATCCAAAGTTAAAGAAAGAGAGGTTTACTTAGTTCACAGTTTGCGAAGGTTTCAGTCCATCGTCAGCTGGCTCCAAGGCAGGGCGCCACGTGGCAGAGGGCAGCAGTTCATGGTGATGGAAGATGCCACAAGCAGCAAGAGCAAAGGGGGGATGCAAGGCTCTTTTCTTCCCATATGCTGTTTGCACTCTACCCACCTTAGGCAGCATGTAGCACGCATGCTCCTAACCCCAGCACTAGATAAGGACCCAGTCACAGCCTCTAGATAGAGCCACCTCTGAAAAGCCTGATCACGTGGATGACCACGTGAGGCCGTGGGTGGAAATCCAGATGCAAATCATAACAGCTACTGAGCTTTGTGAAGACCCTAGATCATTAGGCAGGGGCCCCATTGTCACATCCCTTGTCATAAAATGAGTCCTCTTAACCGAAGTGACGCTCCATGAAGCATCATGGGAATAGGTGAGGTACTCTCAGTCCCCTTGAATTGTGGTGGTGACAGAAGTGCTGCTCAAAGGCACAAAGTTAAGTTTGGGACAGCGTGTCATGCAGAAACAATGAAATGCTCTTCAGGCAGAACAGAGAAAGGACTCCCGCCACTTGCAGCGCATGAATAGCCAGATCCTAAGATCGTACTCTCAGGAGAGAGAAAAGCCGTACAGAGAGAGACAGGCACCGTATTCACTGTTGAGTGCAACACAAACTTTGACGTTGCACAAGCTGAGAGCGGAATGCAGCTCCTAGGCTAGGGAGAGTAGAGGTGAGAGGAGGACAGGGCAGGTGGCTTGGCTGATCTACTGATGTTGTAATTAGACAGGATTTTGAAGTTCCCGTGTACTTGTGGGGGTCTGCTGATAGACATGATGCTTGTACGCTTCAAAAGCCAGAAAATTAGTGTAAAATTTAAGTAGTGTGAAATTAGTGTAAAACTTCTCACCATTGTTGTAATTTGTGGTTTTTTTTTTTTTTTCAAGGAGAACAGTATAATATAGTACACATTTTATAAGATTATTTTATAACAACCCAAGCAATCATATACAAACAGGGCAGGGAATCTGTCCACACACTAAAGAATCCAGTGAAAGGCCTGGATATTAATATTCTGAATGAGTCTAGCTGGGAAGCTAGAGCTCATAGTAATGTCTCTCTCAAGTCCACCTGAAGGCCTAGAGCTTAGGACAGTGTCTCACGTAGGCCTGCTTCACAGATCTGCCATGGGAAGGCCCAAAGGCCAGTGGTAGAAGCCAGGAAGTCTGTGGTAGCAGGATGAAGGCTCTGTGCCCGCAGGCTGAGGGGTCTGCACTGGAGCCAGGAAGCGATGCTCCAGGTAAGCACCAGAGCTCCCCGAAAGGTGCCACAGCCATGCTCAGCAACAGTGAGGTCCCAGGCTCCTCCCGGGGTGAGGAAGGCTGAGTCCCCATAAAAAGCCACTACAACGAGCTTCTCCATGAGGCTGAGCAATACACCATCTTCCCTTCCAGAGCTCCTCCAAAGTGAACCACAGCCTTTCTCAGTGACAACAAGGTCCTGAACTCCTCCAACAACAAGAACAGCCAAGTTCACCAGCAAAGCCAGCCTGACAAGATCCTCCAGCAGAATAGCCCAGGGGAACCAGCAGCTTCCAGCAGCTCCAGGAGCTCCTCCAGCAGCTTCCCTAACAGCTTCTCAGCAGCGTCTCCAGTTCTGCCTCTTTTGCTGCTGGTCACAATCCAAACACGGGCCTCCCACACCCAGCACCAGACTGGTTAGATTCAGCTGGGTGCAACAAGTTAACCACCAGCTAGCAATCCACTGTGACCTTTAAAGATATGACAAATGCTGAAAGAAGTATAGATGGTTAGCCTGATTTAATATTTCACCAGGTATCAAGACTTCAGTTTTTATGGTTTTTTTAATGTGTCAGTTAACTGGATTTAACACACTAAGACAGAAAGAACACATCAAGCACTGACTCCCCTCATGCATGGAAAAGAAATATTAATATGAACAGTACTCAGGACTCATGATTGCCCACTGATATTGCTAGATGGACAATTCAAGAAGGATATTACCAGATTAAGAATCTAATAGGGGACAGGTTGAGAAGCTAGCTCGGCAGTCTAAGCACCGGGCTGGCAGGCACAAGAGCCCAGGTTCAGTCAGCAGTGCCGCATGCCATGCTGGTTCAGAACCCCAGGCGTGCCATGCAGGCCCTGAAACTGGGAATGGTGGCACACACCTGTAATCCCAGCCCTGGGAGGCCGAGACGGGAAGATCACTATGAGCCCAAGCTCCACAGAAAGATCTTGTATCAATAATAAATAAATAAATAAATAAATAAATACTTGAAAACACAATTTAATATTAGAGAAATAAGCCAGAACCAACCAAGAGCAGTGATTAATGCCTAAATCCCAGCACTTTGGGTCTGAGACAGCTTGCAACCAACCTGGACAATTTAGGAACTTAGAAGGACCCTACATAAAAACAAAAACTAGAAAAGAATGGGTCATTTATAAGATTTTGGCTAGTATTCTGGCTACTACTCTGGTATGCATGACAGTTAATTTTATAATAGCTTATGAGATAAATAAGTAACTCTGATGCTGGTTTACAAAAAGAGGAGGAGCGGAGGAGGAGGAGGAGGAGGAGGAGAAGGAGGAGGAGCGATGGAGATGTGCTCTGCTCATGCCCAGTTCCCCGCAATGGCGGTGGACCTTAAGCACTGCACACGTGTGCTAATAAACACGAAAGGCTAAGACATGGTAAATGATTTCGGATGTTAGAAAATGGGATGGGAATGCAGCTCAGTGATGGAATCTTGGGTGTAACCCCCAGTAAACACACACACACACACACACACACACACACTCAGACACACAAACTCACATATGCACACATATGCAGTCACAAACAGATACATGTACTCACATGCACACAACATGCACATGCACACACACACACATACACATATGTGCACATATACTCACACACACTCACGTGCGCACACACTCAGACACACACACTCACATATGCACATATATGCACTCACAAACAGGCACATTCGCACACATGCACACGTACGCAGAGCCTTAACAAGAGGAAGGCCGTGTTCCTGAGTCGGTCGGTGGCTTCGATTCCATTCCCCATGGACTCTCTTGGGCCTGGTGGGCCATGACTCTGAATGGGACACCCGGGTGGGCTAGGCCCAGTGGCCGACTGGCACCCTCCAGTTAGGTTGCCTAGCTCCCTCAGAAGTAAGCCTGATTCTAGCCTGGGGCCCCTAGTGGGCGGTTCCTGAGAAAGTCTCCTTGCGCATGAGGCCACTTGGGAGGTTCCACCACACACTGCCCTCAGGTCCTCACCATTGCTCTTTCTGCTTTGTCAGCAGTACAGATCCCTTTCCCACCCTAAGTCCACAGCGATCTGAATCTCGGGCCTTCTCTGCTTGCATATTAGAAGATCCCAATTTCCTTCTGCTGGAAAGATTTTCCTTTATCATGAACTTCCAAAGATCCCTCTGAGTGGTGTAGTGATGCTGTTTGCTCAGTGTCTGCTCCATCCTAGACACCGGGGAGCAATTCATGAGCGACAGACATAAAGCTTCTCCTTGCATGGAGCTAATTATTCATTGCAGCATTTCCAAATTGTCAGTAATTTTAATATCTTTAGCTTCTTGGTGATTTTTACACTCCTCTGTCAAAAGAAATACCTAAGAGTTCCATCTGTTATGGACTTAGAGCTAAAATCCCAACTCCATGGACTACCAAGTTGCTTGAAACAAAAATACACATACACTGAAGAAAACAATATTTTAGTTCATTAACTACTACAAATGGTTACTAATGGAATGGTGCAGCTGTCAGGCACTGGTCATTTTCTCAAAGTTGAAAATTAACACTTGAAGCACCACCCTTGTTCATTATGGCCTGTTGTTACAGATCTTCTGTTTCCATAGAATTCTCTTGCTGGTCCCTACCACCAAAATCCTAGCTCTGTAAAGACATGCTACTCTAAAATGAATATGAGTGTCTGAGATGGGAACTGATCTTTCTCAAGCCAGCAGCTTGCATGGCTTCTAGCAGCTGTGAGGTATCATTTTGCTTTCCCCACATTCTCACAGAGCTGCCTGATCTCCCTGTAGTTCTATGTGGCTATCCTGAGTACGCTGGTGTGCAATTTAGAACATCATAACCTGTGGAGACATGAAAAATAGATGCATAAAAAGTTAGACTGTGAACGATCTAAAGAAAAATAAATCCAGATTAACAAGTAATGAGGAGTAAAATCTAAAATACAGATTTCACAGGGGCCTTGAAAATGATGGGGTTTAACCAGACTTGAAGGAAATCTGAACAGAGAGGCAACAACACTACGAAGAGAAGGTGGAGGCCCTCTGGCAGATGTGAAGGTCACGTCCTGCAGGGACATCCAGGCAACCATTGTCACAAATGTCACATGAATAAGGGGGAAACCAGAGAGCAGGCACAAGGTTTGTGGAGAAGTTTCTGATTATAGGAGGCCTTGGGCCTCCAGGAAATCTACATTAGACTCTGAGAGAGTTGGGAACTACTGGTGTGCTTTGAGATGAATAAAAATGTGATCTGACAAATTTTCCTTGACCAGAACCTACGCTCCATAAACAAATTTTATAAACTTTGCAATCTAATATCTATGAGGCGCTTTGAAGAGTGCATGCTTCATGTCCAGCCAGTACTTATCAAATGAGTGGATGAATATGTTATATGGGCAAAACAACTTAAAGGAGGAGTGGAAGTGGGGAGAGGAACCCTGTCCGGAGGCTGCCACACAGATGCGGTGCCTTGGGCTAGGCTGACGAGGAGGAGGTGATAAAGTGTTCTTAAACTTGCGATGTACTTTAAAGATGAACTTACAGGACATTCGAGTGAATTGGACAAAGGATGGGAGAAACACATAGACGTCAAGGATGTCTCTTTGGAGGTGATGATGACAGAGGAACAACGCATTGGAATAAACGTCGAGAATTAAATTTTAGCCATTTTCTAAGACCACTTGATAGCCAACTGAGGTTATTCAGTTGACAATAAATGTATGTACTCAAATACAGGCATATGTTATGGTTATCTCAGAGCAGAAGTCAAGCAGGAAAAACATATTTATGGTATGTCACTGCATATAGATGATAAGGAAATTCACAATAGGTTGAATCTTGAACTCACGCAGTTCATAACTCTCTGGAGGCTGTTGCTCACGGAGTTCTTCTACATTGGCATATACTCATTCATGTCTGGATAATGGATGCTTTTAAGCATAACTCTAAAGGGTCTCTTTTAAAAAGTGCACATTTTGAAAGAAGTATGTGTGAGCATCTTCCAGACTGGTTTGTGTTTGCACCGAACACCCCATTGTCACGTGAAGATCTATTTTTGTTCTTGCTAACATTTCGTCTGAGGCTAGGAAGCCAAGGGAGAAATATAAACTTATTTCTTAAACTTATGGCAAAGACAAGTCTAGAGTTTTAATTTACCAAGTCTGCAATGCCAGAATATAGATTTATATGTCTTACTCACTAACAGTGCTGTAACATATGTTTTCTTACATTTTCTCCTTGCCAAAATAACCAATTGTATTTTATTATATTTTCTCCTAGTTCTACAACTATCAACATTCTCAGTCTCACTCTTAAGCATGAGACAGGCTACTAGAGCATCTCATTGCACCTGGGACAGCTTTTCTATTTTCTTATTCTGCTCTGGCCTATTCCCTCAAGTATTTTGTCAGGATGTATTTATTTATAAGCTTTCCTTCCTTTTCAGTTTGGGATCTTCTTGGCAAATGTATAGGGATCTTTTTCTTAATTTTGCTTTCTTTGCATACTACTAGGATATAAAACTCCTTTTAGCTTTTACCTAGTGAGTATATTTCCATTCACAGAAGGACATCTTGTCAACTGCAGGATCAAATGCTGAAGGGTCCAAGAAGACCCGATGAAGCACTCCCACTCCGACGGGCCTCATTCATAGATTCAGGTCTGTTTTCTGTCTTTATATGTACTATTTTTCCTTCCTTTATTATTCTTGTATAAAATTACACCTAGGGGCAGGCAACATAGCTCAGCAGACTAAGCACCTGTTTTGGCAAGGCCAGGGACCAAGGTTCGATCCCTGGTCCCGCATGCCCTGCCGACCTATTGTTCCCAGTGCACACAGAGCTGGCCACTGGGTCAGGGCATGGTGGCGCACACCTATAGTCCTAGCGCTAGGAAGGCTGACAAGGGAGGATCACTACAAGTCTGAGCTATGCAATGAGATCCTGTACCAAATATATAAAAAAGGAAAAAAATTGCACATAACGTGAAATTTTCCTTCTTAATTATTTAGGTTTATATTACAAGTTGCTAACGATAAGCAATGATATCCTGGATATATCTAGAACATTCCAACAATGCTCATGATTGAAGCTCTATTCTTTTTTAAAACTACATTATTTATTTATTTATTTATTTATTTATTTATTTGGTACAGGGTCTCACTGTGCAGCTTGGACTCATAGTGATCTCCCGTCTCAACCTCCTCAGCGCAGGAATTACAGGCATGCACCACCTTGCCTGGTTTCTTTGGCCGGCTCAGAGCTCCCGGGGTTTCCTTGCCTGCATGACATGCAGCACTACGGACGGAGCTAGGGTCCTTGTGCTTGCCAGGCAGGTGCTCAGACCACCAAGCTGTCTCTCCAGCCCCTAAAACTCTATGCTTGAATGGCGATGCCTTCATTCCTGCCCATCTCAGGATCCTAGCCACCATCATTGGGGTTGGCAATTTTAAGTACACCCTGTACATGGAATAAGCCAGCAATTATCATTCTGCAGCTGGTTATTTCTCTAAGCATGATGTTCACTAGGTTTTCCCAGGTTGTAGAATGTTAAGGAATGTCCAACTTGTATATATTTCGAACATATCTTTCTGTGTTTGTGACTCTTTATTGTCTGTCTGCTTAGTTGTGATGCCATAGAGGATGTTTCTGCCTGTTGTCCATTGTCCATAAAGCTGCAGGATTTCCAAATCTGTTACATATATTATTGAAAGTGCAATTTCTAGGTGCAAGGCAGCTCTTTTTTTAATATATTGAGAAAGGGAGTTGTGTGCCATCTCCTACAGGAGCTGACCATCTCAAGTTCTCTCTAATAATCCACAAAGACTCAAACTTCTTCACATTCTCAACATCTCTGATTTTCAACAGTTAATGGACATCTAACTGTTGAGAGATGATGTCTATTTTAGATTTGATTTACATTTTTCTACTATTAAGCAAAGTATAGCATATTTTCATACAACTATTGGCTATTTGCATGTCTTCTTTAGAAAAATAACTATTAAAATATGCTGCCCAATTTAGAATCCGGCCATTTTGTTTGCCATTGAGCTATAGAGTCCCTTTTATGGGGCATTTTTCTCTAACAATTTGATGACTTAGCAAGTATTTTCTTCCAGGCTACAGGATGCCTTTCATTTTGCTGACTGTTTTCTTTGGTGTGGAAAATATTTAACTTTGGTATGCTCCCACTGATCTATAATTTATTTTCTTATCTGTGTCTTCATACCAAAAGTTGCAAATAATATCA
Source organism: Capromys pilorides (assembly GCA_004027915.1). Taxonomy (NCBI): domain Eukaryota; kingdom Metazoa; phylum Chordata; class Mammalia; order Rodentia; family Capromyidae; genus Capromys; species Capromys pilorides. Next base: position 13,774 of record PVKN010024433.1, read on the forward strand.
CGAGAGCAATATGATTAAGTTTTTAGACTTTTATAGATCCAGATCTTTTATTGATTGATTGATCGATTGGAACCAGGGATCAAACTCAGAACCTTGCACTTGCCAGGCAGGCACTTGTGCCCCTGAGCTATCTCCCCAGCCCCCAGATCTTATGTTTAATATTTATATTACCTTGAGATGAATTTTGTATATAGTATAAATATCTTCTCAATTTCATTATGCTTTAATGTTTGCATTCATTTTTCTTATTACCAGTCCTGAAGTAGACCATCATTTCTCCATTACGTGGTCTAGCCACATTGGTGGGCTAGGTCACTGCGTATCCACGAGCTGATTGCTTGACTTTCTTTTATGTTTAATGGTTGCTGTGTTCATCTGTCTTTATGCCAGCACCACGCTGTTTTGATTACTGTAGTTTTATAACATGCATTGAAATCCAAAAATATGTCTCCAGTGTTGTTTTCTCTTATGTTTAAGACTATTTTAATTTTAAAACCCTTTCTATTTACAATTTTAAGATTGTGATTTAATGTTTGTAGAAAAAGTGTTTTTTTGTATTTTAGCAAATATTTGATTCAGATTGCTCTGGGAATTACAGATATTTTAATAACCTCAAGTCTTTCAGTCATAAATACAGAACAACTTTGACTCACCTGTGTCTTCACTAATTTCTTTA
>PVKN010024434.1:0-14454 GCA_004027915.1 Capromys pilorides
TATTAATCCTATCTTCAAAATGTATCTCAAATTTATTTACTTCTAAATTCATTACAATAAGTCTCAGTCCATGATATCATCATTTCTCATCTTAAGTAATTGTAACTTTAAGTAATTATGACTTCTTAAATAATTTTCTTATTTTTAAAATACAAATTGGATGATTTTACATTTGTACTTAAAATAATGACCTGGAATAAAATAAAACTCTTACTTTAATCTGTGCAGTGGTTGAACTCAGTGTTCAGTTTACCTGGGTTTAGAAACTACTGGAGAAGTAACTTGGTCATGAAGGTGTTATACTTAAGTAAAAGTGGTAACAGTGGATTGATGCACTGATGTTGAAGGCTTATGTGCTTGTGCTGGTGGGAGGCCTGGACCAGTTGGAGCAGCTGGGTTACTAGGGTTGTTTCCTTGAAAGGTGTATCTGTGGCAGGCATTCTTTCCCTGTGCTCTTCACAGCCACCAGAAAGCAAGCAGTTTTGCTCAACCACACCTTTCAATCATGATGCTCCTGTTTGTAGAGAACTTAATCAGAACTAAGCCTCTGAAACCATGAGCCAAATCGAATCTTTTTGCCATCAATTTGTGCATGATGCATGTTTTGTACTGGGACAAGAAAGCTGACTAATACAACTTACAACCTAGTGATCCTGACTCAATCAGTCCTTGCTATTTCCATACTGCCAAATGCCCCTGTGAAAAAAGTTGCAGATATTTTCAGGGCCATCTCATTGCTCCTGCAAGGGCTCCCAACTCTAGTTTCTTTCCTCCATGGTTCTTTGCTATATAGTGCAGAGAGGCTCTAAGACATTCTTTTCTCCTCTTCCAAGGCATTTGCTTACTGCTATGCAGCATTTTGAAGGAAGAGCGATCATATGTTTCAATCCCTCTACTTTTTCAATTTTATCACTGCAACCCAGTACAACCAAGAGATACCTCTTGTTTTTCATTCCCCCATGGTCATCCCCTACCTGTACCTAGCCCTGAGTTAGAGCCTTTTGCCTTTACATCTATCACTCAAGGCCTGTGGCAGATCTGCTGCTCACCTCTCAAAAATTCTTTCTCTAAACTGTTATCCTCTTCAACTCTGTTGCTTCTACAGTGTTCTTGTGTCTTAAATTACATGATTTTAAAATCTGTCTGGCTTTTTGCATTCAGCAACATACTGGTCTCTCACCTATGACTGCAGAATTTAAGTTAGGCTCCCTTCTTGGAAAAACCTCAGACTCCCTCACCACAGGTTCCCTGTGAGTTGCTTCACACTGTCTATCTCCCCAGATTTTCTGGTGTCTGGCTTCTTCACATCTGTTTAGTCTCTTTCCTGGTGGCCGATACCTGATACCTAACACCCACAACAAAAAGGAGGAAGGGTTTATTTTGGCTGAAGCTTATGGTCCATGACTCACTGGCTCCAAGTCAGAGTCAGCATGGCAGCGATGCGTGGCAGAGGAAAACTGCTTGTGTCCTGGTGACAAGGAAACAGAGGGAGAAGGGAAGGGCCAGCGAGGGAGACACACTCTTCCCAGTTACCCCCATGAATGCCTCTAGCCCAGGCCATGCCTCTTAATAGCACAGCCACTGAACTCACCATGGATGAAGGCATTGCCTATGTCTCTGTGATTTACCCACCATTGAATACATGAGGCTTCTGAGGACCACCGCAAAACTACACCATAACATAAGCCTTTGGCTCTCAACTTGAAGGCTTCCTTCAGAAAGAAGCATCTGCTAAATACCCATGTGAGGCAGTTTTCTCCTGTTGTCCCTTCTCATTGTTCTCTTATATCTTCTGTCTTCTTACCCTTCATGACTCATTGCATTTTGCAATATTTCATTAATAATTAATAACTTTTTTATTTCCACAATCTATGTGTGGCTGGTTCATCCCACCCTGGGGGTGGGCCTGGTGTGGCATGTGATGCCAGGAGACTGAACCACGCTCTTGCCTAAGCTTGCCTGAACAGACGCATTAGACTGCTGAGCTATCTCGCTGGCCCAAGAGCAGATAATCTTGTGATTTATGAAAGAACTATAGGTATCCTCAGTGGTGTTTTTAGGAAGTTCTCAATTGGATGAATAAATGAATGCCAAAATGAACTGGTACATGAATAATTCAAAAAGACAAAATGGCTTTAATATCTTTGAGATAAATTATTTATTTATGTAGTTTTTTGTCACTGGTGGATGATTTTGAAATTTATAATGCTAATGCTATATTTCTTTTTATTTTTACTTTAATCAGTTTAATACTCTTTGATCACTTGCCTTGTAAACAGCTCTGTCAGTTATTTAGAGGTATACTAAGAAGAAAGATTTTGAACATAGCTTCTTTCTTTATGGATATTTTCATCAATTTAAGGAGGTACAGTTATTTAATCTTATAATCTGTCTGTATATATGACACTTAAAGTGTTTCAAACTAAATTTGTTTCTCCTAAAATATTTTCTTCCAGTAGTGTATTTTTCTACCCAAACCACGGGCATGAGTGAAGATATTCAAGTAAAACACTTCAAAGTCATCCTTAGTCATCCTCATTCTTCAGAGCATGACAGACCTGTGTTAAGCCACTGACATTTATGTGCTCAGTAATCTTAGAACTTCAACTGTAAAACTAGGGATGTTAACATGCCACTTCATATGATTAACAAACAGATAAAAATAAAATGCAACAAATGAGAAAACATTTTTCCAATTACCACAAGATTAATAAAGGCAAATACTCAGTGAGAAACTTACAGAAACTAAACACAGGAAGCGCCCAGGTGTGGTGCAGGGATTACTGAGTTTATAAGCAAGGAGCAGACACACACACTCACTACACATTCATCTGCATGTAGATTATTTCTGGGGCTCAGGTATCCCGAAGGAGCAAATTTGCATGCCTGAGAATATTAGCTTCTGAGGTTAATTATCCTAGGGAGAAGTTAAATAAGGGTTCCCTGAGGAGAATGAGTTTTTCCTGATTTGATCAGTATCTTACCTGAGAATCTGAGCCTCTGGGACCACTAAATAGTCCTCTTTATTTCTTTTCATAATAACATCTCCTAATAGAATCTAGGGAAGAAATTATTAGGATTCTTTTATTATTTTCATCTTCAGACTTCCTTGTAAGTGACAGAATGGGGCTCAAGTAGTAGTTATATGAGGCTAATTATGGGTACACAGTAAGGTCGGCACAGTTTTTTATGACCATTCAGTTGAGGATCTATGCTGAACCACGACAAATAGTTTTGGCTTATATGGGATAAGCAAACAGGAAATACAGAGGCAAAATGGCTTGTAAACTGGGGATTGGTTTATGCAATGTGCACAAATAAAAGTAACAGGAGCTGTTACCTGAGCAATTAACAAATTGAAGCATATTGGTTGATAGGGGCATTTTCTGCTACATAACTACTAGATAATTGTACACATCATATTTTTTCTTTTGGAACCAAAGATGACATCATAAAATATACTCACTTCTATTGGCAACCATCCATTTCTCTTTCCTGTTTTCTAGGGTTTCCATAACAAAAAGTCACAGATTAGGTAGCTTAAACAACACAAATCAGTTTTCTCACAGTCGTAGAAGCTGGAAGTCTAAGGTAAAACCCAGAGAGTAAAAAGAAAACACATGAAGTAGGAAACAATTATAGCACACTGTCCTTCAGACAATGGAATCCTATTTAGAATATATGAAGAATTTTTTAAAAATCAGGGCTCCAAAATTCAAAGGCCCAATCCAAAAATGGCACTTATGATGAATATAGACTTCACAAATGAGGAGATACAAATGGCAAATAAATATATGAAAAAAAAGTTCAATATTATTGGTCATTCAAGAAGTACAAATTAAAACAGTGCTGAGGTACCATCTGATTCCAGAAAGAGGGGTCGGGGAGATAGCTCCATGGCACAAATGCCTGTCTGGCAAGTGCAAGGTTGTAAGTTTGAACCTGGTCCCACAAAACAAAAACCAGAAAAACAAAAAGATTCCGGAAAGAATGGCTAACATCAAGAAGTCAGCTAATAACAAATTCTGGAGAGGGTGTGGGGATAAAGGAATACTTCTGCACTGTTGGTGGGAGTGAAAGCTGGTGTAACCATTGTGGAAATCAGTACGGAGAGTCCTCCAAAAGCTAAGATTGGAGGTCCCATCCAAGCCAGCTATTCCCCTCTTGGGTATTTTTCTAAAAGAACTGCAATCATCATACCACTGGATCTGAACCATGACAAATGGTAAGGCTTAAATAAAAGATTAGTCAGCAACTAGATTGTGTCCAAGAAAAAAGTCATAAGATCGTTTACCATTTAGACAAACAGATATGGTGGATGCAACTATGGTGCTGTCCAGTGTTCTGAACACTGCCCTTTGACAGTCATTTGGCACTGCTGTCATAGGTATGGGGATGCAGAAGCACAGCTGTGGGAAGCCCAGCAAACAGGTAGCTGGCAGCTGATAGGTGGGAGAAGTCATGATAGCTTTTTAGAAGAGAGTGGGGATGATTTTCTCTCATGTTCTTTATGCTGATAGTCAATAATACTGGAGGACCTGTGAAATCTTCAGTAAAATTCATATTGTAATGTTTTCTTAGGATAGAACAATGTGCTATTTCCTGCTCCAGGTAGCAACATGATGTAAAGTTTAACTGGGGTCCACGGTGATGGGAGGTTACTTAATTATTCAAGCAAACTCTTGTCTTCAGCACATCTTTGATGTTTGTCATTTCCTTTTGATGTCTCCTGCTGTAGACTTATTCTAAGCATCTTCTAGCTGGTCTCAGTATCACCACTCTTATTTTGTCTTAACATTACCTTTTAGGAGAAGTGTTATCTTTCTGTTGTAAAGTTTTTTTTTTTTTTTTTATGCATTTGGTACGGGGTCCGTAGGGTCGACAGGATCTCACTAAGTAGATCTGATTTGTAGTGATTCTCTTGTTTTCAGCCACTCAAGCCCCAAGATTATAGGCATGTGCCACCACACCATCTCAAATCACCAACTCAGCATGCCTTGGGGGTGGTGTTGGCATGGCATGCCAGGGATCGAACCCCAATCACTGAGCTCTGCCTAAATGAAAGCTTTAGTTCACTGAGCTATATGGCTGTCCCTGTTGTAAAGTTTAAATTCTCACGTTACCTGATTTAATTTTTTCCTCAGTTCTTTTAATAGAGTTGACCATGTGAAGGTCTACTTAAAATAGAAATTCCTCAGTTCTACATTAAGAGATTTTGAATCATTAGATTTATAAGTAGAACAATGGATATCCACATCTCTATTAGGATTTGAGCAGATCACTTGAATTATTTGTGTTTAGTTTCTTCATCATTAAAAAGGAGGAAAACATTACCTATCTCATAAGGTAATAGCCAGAACCCAGTATATTAACTTTCCATAGCGCTTGAAATTATGCCTATCATATATCATGATTACTGTTAAGTGATCTTGATCAGGTATACTGAAAGCACCCATCAGAAAACAGCTTTTGGCTGGTTTTCATAAAACAAAGGATCTGTAATTGAACGTATATCAACTTTATCTGTAATTATACTGCTTAGATTAGCTGTAATTTTTGTTACAGCACGACTTTGTGGATGAAGGCAGTGCTTTTTTTTTTTTTTTTTTTTTTTTTTTTTTTTTTTTTTTTTTTTTTTTTTTTTTTTTTTTTTTTTTTTTTTTTTTTTTTTTTTTTTTTTAATCTTGGGATGTTAGTTCAATGTCTTGTTGGGACCTGTGACAAATAATTCAGAAAGTTCACTTTGGTGATCTTGGCAGATGATGTTCATCTGCTTTTTGAGAAACATTAACTCAATAGTATAAATTGCACACCCTTAACATGACACCCCCACTTATGACAGGACTCTTATTTTACTGATCCTCCACAGTTTTCTTTGTATATTTTTCTTCTATGCTTTGGTAACTTAAAACAGTATGCACTTAGAGATTATGAACAGGAATGAAACGGTAGTCTTAAAGTAAATATACACTTTTGGGATTTCCCAGGTAAAAAGTAAAGTTAGCATCACCTACTGCACGTGACTAATCTATAAAACTTGGCATGATGGTTAAAGGAATAAGAATTTCTGATTACACTAGTACAAGTCTGGTAAGGCTTTAAAATGAATGTAAGAGAATAGATGAAGGATAAAATTTAAGCTAGGTTTAGTATTTAAGGATTCAGAGCAGATAGGCTATGATTCCTGATAGAAATTGTTTATTTCAGTCAGATCTGAAACAATTTTCTTTATTGGGGATCTATTGAATGTGTGTCATTCAAGGTTATAGTCTCTTTGAGTAGATCAAAGGTGAGACTTGCTAAGTAATATATTTTAATGGCTCTCTAAATTATTTGATGACCACCAGTCTGGGAACTACAGTGGTTTAGGTAAGTGTTCCCCAAAGGTCTATGTGGAAAAGGATTGGTCATCAGTCTGCAGTACAGTTGGGAAGAGGTAGCAGCTTTAGGAGGTGAACCAAGTGAGAGGACTTTAGACTATTTAGGGCATCCAACTTGACAGCATGTCTAGTGGGTGGTCTTTAGGTTACTGGTGGCAAGCCTAGTGGGAGGGTTTTAGGCTACTGGAAACATGCTTAGTGAGAAATCTTTAAGTTATTGGGGACATGCTTAGTGGGAGGCTTTTAGGTTATTGGAGGCATGCTACAGATGGTGGAAACTTGGTCACTTCGTTTTTCTTTTAGTTCCTGGCTATGAGGTGAGTTGTGTTTCTCTGCCATTCACTGCTGCCATAATACGTTGCCTCATCACAGACTTAAAATAAATGAACTAATTGATCATTAATTGAAATGTTCATATAAATAAAGATTAATCTTTTCTAGTTATGTTGATTAGCTCAGGTATTTGTTATAATGACAGAACACTGGAGTTATAAATGGACCTTCAGCAGAGTTCTTATTTTGTAACAACGCCTCCTTTTCCTAAGGGAATATCTTTACTCCAAACCAAGATCCTTTGTCGCCTGACAGCTGTATAGAATTTGAAGGCTGGTATGACATTGCACTACCATATGAGTCACAGCCTCAAGGGAATGAATCACCACTCCACCCCACACCAGCCGCGTATGTACTTCCAGAGGGTTATACCAGAGCTGCTTTGCTCTTACATGAACTTATCCTTTGATTGGTATATGGAGCAAACACTCCACTAAAATTAGATTTATAAGAATTTTCCCCTGAGATTTTACCTTGGAACTCAGATAACTGAAATTGAGCTCCTTATTTTTCCCTAAACTTGGCTCCATCTTTTATATTGTAAAAAGTAAAAGGACCTAAAAAGAATGCACAAGGAAATAGATTCATGTGAAAGGAAGATAGTCCTGGCAATAGCAAATATTTTGGAGGATCCTGCTGTGCTCTCATCTTATGGTACCGAAAGCATAGAGGTCAAGATATTCTTAGCATTACTGGGGATGATTTTGCTCTTCTGCCTTGTAAAGTGGCTTTTAATTAGCTAAAAAAACTTCCAAGTGCATAGAGGTCTATAATGGCTAATGATATTACGCTAAACAGAATCATGTTGAACAGAATCGTGATTTTCCCCCTGAGGCTTCAGTTTCTATGCATGTATGAACTTAAGTGACCAAGAGACTTTTGAATAAATTAAGGTTTTGAAATAGGGAAATTATCTCACTGTGTTCAGGCTAATCACATATATCTTTATAGCAGAAAGTGAGAAGAGGAAAGACTATGAGTAGAGTGTGATGGAATGATAGAAGCAGTGGTTGGAACTATGTGACTATTGGCTTTGAAGATGAAGAAGGGGGCTCAAGGATGCAGGAATGCAGGTGGCCTTAGAACCATGAATATCAAGGAAGGAGACTGTCTTCAACAGTCAATCAGAAGGAATGCAGTCTTACTAGCAGCTTTCTTTTAACTAGGTGAGATCCAGTTTTTGGTTCCTGATGTTCCAGAACCAAAAAGCAACACAGATGTATTGTTTTAAGTTACTATGTTTGTGCTGATTCACTAGAACACCAATAGAAAACTAATGTACGGGTGAGCAATCTTGTGGTGCTAAAAGCATGGTTTCCAGTAGCTGATATCCTGGGAGCTGTTTTCCTCCATCCAGTTGCCCACAGTTCTATGAAAGAATGGCTATTGATTTTCAAGCCCTTGCATTGAGAGATGACCTCAGGTCAGATCCAGCCTTCTTTCTTTGTTTCTGCTTATTTACTCTTTTTGAGAAGCAAGGCAAGCAAAGCAGCCCTCCAGAGACCAAAGGCACTGTTTAGAACTAGAAATAAAATGTTAGCAATATTGGAAAATGAGATTTCTAGTTGGGAATGAAATGGGTATATTGATCAGAAATAGAAGATAGTCACCTCATAAAGGAAAATTCGACCTCCTAGCTCTGCTGTTGACCTCTGCTCAGGCTCTATGACTCCGAGTTGTACACCACTGGGCTATGATCTTTGCCAGTGTCCAGTGTAGTGTGATCAGCTACCGCCAGCCATGCAGTGCAGCCAGTGTATTCATTATTTAACGGAATACATTCTGTAAGGGACTGGGGGGAGTATTTCCTCCATCTGTTTTCACGTACTTTTTTGATATTCAAATATATTATTAATTGTTACAGCTACCATTGGTAAGAATTTAGTTTTTTCTAATTTCAAAATATTTGCTGGTTTGGAAAGACAATTAAAAAACAGAAACTGGTCATGGGATCATACAGGACTACATGTACCCTCTACTGTCCCCTCGTGACAGCATGGATGAGGGGTGAAGAGATAGCACACAAAGGAAATGAGGGCAAGTCTGAGCAAAGTGCTGGCAGTTCCACTTTAGCATTCGATGTGGCTGGAGCTGGTGACACTACACAGGAGGGCTATTTAATATCAAATGCTTCTAAGACGTTGAAAATGGACACATGGGATCTTCAAACTCTTCAGACACTTAAGTTTACTTACGTTTTTTAAATTTAGAAGAACAAACAACTTTTCCAAAGGGTGATTATTTTTGATGAACCACAATCTCCATCTAGTTTCTTGCGTACCTATTGTGTTTATTTTATTAATATTATGTCAACAGGTATTTTATAGAAGAAGCTTTGATTGTGTTTTATAACTGAAAGCCATTTCCAGGTACAAAATGAGTGCATGTTGAAATACATTGTGTTCTAGGTAAAAGCACAATTCTCTTGGTATCTGCAACTTTTACTCTGAGATACAAAGAAATTTTATTTATGACTATCTCCCTTTCTGATGAATAGTGTGAAAAGAAATGGCATTATATGGTTTTCACCATGTGGCTTTGTAGAAAATTGAGTACTACTTTGGAGTGTCAGTTTTATACAGCATTACACAGATAAGTTATTTAATCTATGGTATGGTGGAAATTTTAAGTCACAGAAAAGTCTTCAAAAATAATTCAAAGAGGGCTGGGGATGTTGCTCAGTGGCATAAGTGCCTGCCTGGCAAGCACAAGGTCCCAACCTTTGGTACTACAAAAACAAAACAAAACAAATTAAATTAAATTTCTGAAAATTCATCTCTTTTTTATTAGATAAAAGGCAAATATCTTCAACTACATGGAAACATACTCCATATTTTTATAAACATTGCCAAATTTTGTCTTCTAACATATCAACATTACTAAGGCACAAACTGAAAAAGTATGATCATTTCTGAATAAAGATATTTTGGCACAAATAACAGAGTCCTGCACAAAAATAGTTTAAATAATAGAAAAATTATTATTTTATAACAGTAAAACCTAAAGCCTTGACCAATTCAGAGCAGGCCAATTCAGTAGCTGAATGATATCAGCTGTCCAGTTCATCCTCTGACTCCATGTAGTCTCCTTCCTTTTGGCTTACACCACTGAAATAGCAAGGTGGCGGCCAAGACACCTGCAGCTGTCTGAGGCACGACCTTCACATACAATAGCATTCAGAAAAGGAGGTCATTTCTCTCTGAAAACTGCTGAAGAATGGAGAACTTTGCAGAAGTTCTCCAGAAGATGCTCCTCACCTCTCATTCAGCAGACTAACATTGTGCTGCTCATGTAAACTGCACAGAAAGGGAAATGGGAAACCACACAGAATGCTTGACTGTCCTAAGCCCACTGGCATTCACTTTTGGGTTGGGACTGCAACTTGTCTCTCTAGAAATACTGGCCTTCAGGAAAAGGTTAAATAGATTTTCAGGAAGACAGAGAAATAAATAATAACTGCTAATGTATACTAACTAAATTTTAGGTTATATCACAAAGTTAGAAATTGAAGTGGAAAGTCTTCCCTTCTACATCTGCATGATTAGCACCTGCCCAGAATTCTTTAAAGTGAGATTTTGGCAAGCACTCAATGAGAAATGTCATAAGAATCACTTGATAATCAAGAAATATAAAGAGATTAAATTAACTTTGAAATGCTTTTTAAAAAAATATGAAATTTTCTGAAACTCTGTAGAATTACCCAAATATGGGTTTCTTAGGAGAATTTCTATAATTTTCTCTGAATGTTTCCTTTTGAGTCCAAGCAAGTAGAGTCTACATAAAAAAATCATTATGTCTTTATGATTTTAACTTCTCCTAATCAATTTCTCTATGAAGTGATAGATGCAACTCAAATGTATCTAAAAACTAAACATAATTACTCCTTTTTACAAATAATTTTAATCTGTTTGTCTATTTTTTCCTAAGTGTGATAATGATTATAGGTCTTGTTAAAAAGAAAAAAAAGCTACTCCTGTTTACTCAGTAATGCTGGGAGGAAAGCAGATGTTGTGATGCACTCTGGAAAGGAGAAGTAGTTGGTTTCTCATCAGCATCTGCCATATTAACCATCACTCATGGTTAATACCAGGTAAGCTAGGTCGTAATGTTGACAAATAAATCATCCTCAAATTTCAGCAGCTTAAAACAGGAAAAGCTTATTTTTTCCTATCCCTTATATCCACTAACATTCACTTCACTGTAGTGTTGGGCATTCTGCGCATGTTACTACTTTAGGCTGATGGAACAGTTGTTGTCTCAAATATGCCATAGGGAAAGGGGAACTCAGAGCCAATCTTTACATCAGTCATTGCGTGCTTAGTCTAGAAATGACATGAGTATTTCTTCTTACATTTCACTGATCCAACTGTCATGATGCCCCAACCTAATGATGTCAGCAAATGTGATTCCAATAGGTTCCTGGGAGATAGAGCGCCACCAAACCTGGGGATCAGTATTTTGTACATGTGCTAGTATATATCACTGCATTTCAACAGAAGCAGAGAGATGTTCCAACATAACAGTTTTCAGCTGTGATAAGCAAAATGAAATGTTTCACTTAGGGCTCTGTTCCAGAACTAGATGTTATTCAAAATATGTGCTGGATAACTCCTTCTAGCTTCATGGCTTTGAATTTTTCTGTGGTTTTACTGTCATGTGAGGGTAATGATTTATTAAAATGAAATCCATTCTATAGCTACTGTGTCCTTGCCTAGTGGAGAGGAGGTAGTGGCGATATCAGACAAGCAATCTTGGGGTGCATTTCCAGCAACTTAACCTAATTTTCCTTAACTCATTATTCAAGGAACTTCTGTCCACATTATTTTGACATCAAGGTTCATTACATTTTAATTTTTTTCTTCAGATTCAAATATTAGACTGTGTCTATTTATTTGGCATGAATAATGTCAGTCTAAAGAGAATTTCAAGGCTTTTTTCTTCTTGACCAAAGTGGTCATTCCTCTAAAAGAATATTGATCAAACACACTTTATTAGCCCAGCACACTTCATCAGCTTAGTTTGATGTGGATTCTGAATGCTCCAGATATTTGTATCCCTGAAACACTGAAAGAAAGCCCTTTGGGTCATTAATAGTTCAAGATTCCACTGCAAGGCTGGCAATTGTGAAAGTGCTCTGAGATAAAAAATAAAATGTGATGTGCAAATACTCCTCTCCATTTGTGTTCGTAAGAACAACTCTCACCTGGTTGGATATACATTTCACTGTCGGCTTTCTTTTTTGTATGAACAGAATAGATTATTGGGGGAAAGAAAGCTCATGTCCAAGAGAGGGATGAGAGAGGGCCCTGAGTGGGTGGTCCCCTGTAGGCTTTCTATTAATGAGAAATTTCACCCACTTAAAACGCACAACTGACAATCCCAGGGCTTGGGAGGCTAAAAACAGGAAGACTCACTATGAGTCTGATCTATGTAGTGAGAGCCTATAGTCTCTGTACTAAATACATTAAAAATAAAAAAAGCAGCAGAGCATCCTGGTCAGTTTGGGACTGGCCAGAGTGGGACTGCAGCAGAGAGGCTTGGTTTGGGACCCCACAGTTGAACTCCCTGCAGAACAGCTGGTGGGAGACCTAGAGAACTCAACCAGTAGTAGAACATACAGCTAGTGGGGCATAGCAGGTTCTCTTCCACAGGCCACAGAAGTAAGAAGCTGAACACAGCAGCCAGACATAAACCAGGCCCAGCTGGTCAAGTTCCAGTTCTGTAGATCCTGACCTAGTGAGCTGAGACATACTATTAGGCTCCTTGGGGCCCAGACCTAGGCCCAGATATGTGGAAATATCCTTTCCAGACAAAGGTAGAGACAGGGAACTGCGGTGATCTAGTAATTAGATATTCACTTATTCACATATAAGTAAATACTATCTATCTATCTATAATATATATATATATATATATATATATATATATATATATATCATGGAACACATAGAGTGAATTGCCATTTTATGCTGTTTTCACATGAAGAATCTGAGTTTGAGAAAGATTTTGTCTAAACTTAAACAACTCAGTATCTGCAACTGTTATCAAACTTCAAAGGTTTAGGCTTAGCTTATATTAACTGTGTAGCTTTAAAAACTATTCCCTTAAGATTTTTCTACACTTTTAATTTTTAAACAGCTTCTTACTTTCTACTTTGTGTTATACTAGTGTAAATATACCTTTAAAATCTTTCCATTATACTATAAGCCCTTCTGTAGTCTCTGTATGGTTACAAACCTAACTCTTTTCCCCGGCAGGATCCAGTGCATGCTGAGAAATGATGTGTGCTCACAAGACCAAACTCCTTCACAGGGCAAGTCCCAGTGAGGGAGAGCTTCACAACTCACAGTATATGAATGCAGAATTAGCTGTCTGTACTTCTCACCCACATAAGGGAGAAAATGTTCAAAATGACTTTTCATACTTAATTGTAAAAAAAAAAAAAAGTAGACTGTGTCTGAGCCAGTTTTCTATTGCTGGATGCAATATCAGACACTTATAGCTTAAAGGAGGGGAGTTTACTTTGGCTCACATATTACAGTAACTCAGCCCAGAACCAGTGGGTTCTAGAGAGGAAGATCATGGCAGAGGCACTGGTGGAGTAATGCTACTTATTTGTGGCAGTGGTGAAGAAGAGCAAGGGAACAGTGCCAGGGGGGAATGGTGGGAGACCAAACATCCATGACCCATGCAGACACAAATAGAAGTGTGCCTCGCCAACCTCCCAGGCAGATCTGAAAAGCCAGTCTAGTTGACACAGTCAAGCTGAACTGTCACAAACTGAAGAAAGTCTAGAACAGAAGATTATAAATAAGAAAAATTATTTAAAATTTCAGCAATAAACAATATTTTCCTTGTAACTATTTTAAAAGGCATTTATGTAACACATATTTTTTCCTAGAAATGATCACATATAGTTTTATATCCTGGTTTTAAACTTCTTACTGTGTCCCTTGAAGTCTTTTTAAAAAAGGTGCTTGTCAGTGGCTTCATTCTTTTCTATCATATGGAGTTTCCACAATTTATTATTGGATATTTAGTGCTTGCCATTGTTTGCTATTGTAAATAACGTTGTGGTGAACATCTTTTTCCATAAATCTTCCAGAGCGTGACTTTCAGTGGACCATCTGTGCCCTAGAGTCCCTTGACACATATCTCAGCTAACTGGCATTGGACACATGGAACTGAAGCTGTGTAACCAAAACTTGTCAAGAAGACAAATGGGGTTGCAGTGGCCTGTCTCATATTCATGCAACAGACTAGGTAAAGCTATAATTTTCCAGGCTATTTGTTTGGTTTAGAAGTGAGGTGCCTCATTGATTCCACTTGTGATTTCCAAAAGAGTGAAGGTGACCTTAGAGAGAGCAGGGCATTGGGAATCCAATTAATCAAGCTTCAGGGCAGGTTGACATCTGACACCAGCCAGCAGCCTCATGATCCACCAGATTCTGGTTCTTTAGGCTGAGGGGTTGAGAAGGAAGGAGGATGTGGGGAAGCTTGGATGCTCTATGAAAACCCACAGGAGACGTCACACTAAGGTGCACTGGTTGGGAAACATGAATGTTCATGTAGGAAGAGAATAACCTAACACATTTTAAAACCTAGTGAGTTTTATTAAGATGTATTAAGAGAAGAGGAACCTTTAGTTAGGCCTGTGCATCATCTCAGCACACAAGATAACAATAATTATTAGATTATAATTTAAAGATCATGCTTATATCTGTGTTCTCAAGAGATCTGC
>PVKN010024435.1:0-14445 GCA_004027915.1 Capromys pilorides
GAGGAGGGAGAGAAGGAGGGAGAGCAGGAGGAGGGAGAGGAGGAGAGAGAGGAGGAGGAGGGAGAGGAGGAGGGAGAGCAGGAGGAGGAGAGGCCCCTGCCAGACACTGGGCCTGCTCAGTCTTTGGCCTTAGCCTGCCTCTCAGCCCAGGGAATCGTGTGCGAGTCAGTCCCTACTGTTCACACGTGACCCACTCTCGGGTACTGAGCCATCTCACACATGGCTCAGACAGGAGGAGCGGGCCAGACCTGTGCTAACCACGTGGGAAGCTGGAGGTCTGGGCCGGAGCTTCGCAGGACAGAGCTTCCCTCCAAGCCCTTCTCACCTTCAGGTTCCAGAGCCGCCTCCACCCCCCTCTCCTCCACCGCCTCGGGCTTGGGCCTCCAGTCCGTCCCTGGCTGCTGACCCCACAGCACCTCCTCAACCTTCAAGGGCCACTCTTCACGGCTACGCCCGATGTCAGCTGACTCTTAACGCACCGCGATGCACGTCCAGTCTTTTTTCTTTATGAGGTAGGACATAAGCTCTCAGCTGCTTCATACTCCAGTTTTAAGGGAGCATTTTTGCTACAGAATAGCTCTCCTATGCTGGCTATGCGGACACCCAGGCCTAAGCTGGTAACGGCATGCGCTGCACGGGCCACGCCCCCGCCTCCATCCCCACTGAGGGCACGAGGGACCTGCTCAGCTATAAAGCAGGGTAAGGGAGTCCTCACACATTCTCATTTCCACCAGGCTCTGCTCACAGAGGGAGAGGTCTGGAGCTGGCTAGGGTTGCCATCACTAAACAGCATCTTTGTAGAGCCAGGGCAGTCTTAAAAATGAGACAGAAACTGGCAAGTCCCACCCCCAAAATCCAGTTCTCAGAGATGGAAAAACAGCCTAGGCAAATGCTGAGCATGCGATAGGCTTGGTGATTTTGAAACCTTCGTGTTGACTGTTTACACTTGTCTCAGTTATTTTTTACTCATGGCTGGGACAAAATACCCAGCACCCAAAGTGAAGAGAAGAAAGGTTTATTTAGCTGACAGTTCGTGGAAGTTTCAGTCCATACTCGGCTGGCTCCCAGGCAGAGTGGCACACAACAGAGGGCAGCTGTTCATGGTAGCAGAAAATTGCAAAGGGGAAAGGGAAGGGCACCAGCTGTGGCTTCTCGCCAGCCTCTCTCCCCTCCTTATATTATAAATGAGCTATCCTGGGGCTGGAGATGCTGAACTCGCACAGCGTCCATGCCCTCCTCTTCCACAGGATGAGGATGTTTACAAACTAAGAATCCTGGCTTTCTGCGGAGTCAGTTAAACTTCTCAACTTCTCAAGTTGACACAGCATATCAACCAGTACAATGCTATAAGGCACACCTACGAATTAGAGACTCAGGCTGGGAAAGCAATGTGGAAAAGATGCACCTGCAAGGGACTTTAAAGAAGGTGCACTTTCAACATCTTCTGGCAGGAGAGAGTTACCACAGTGGAAATAGTAAAGGGTGCATTCTAGCGCTGCCACTGGACTCTCCCACCTCACAGGACGAGCTACCAATGATGCCGCCACGGCAGTACAGGACATCCGGGTTCTCCATGGCCTTTATAACCAAGAAAGCAGACCACACAGGATTTGTTTAGTTTCCATGTCAACCAAGAAAGTGCCTTGCCCAGCCTCACTTGGGCTATTGACCTCTGGCCAGAGCTCAACCCCCAGCTGAAACCTCCTGGGCCAGGGCACATCTGTCTCCATGGCCTGGTGTAGTAAGGCCACTTGGGTCTGTTTGGCCAACTTTCATTCTCCCAGATTGACCAAGGTGTAAATGCATAGAGAACTGCATGTCATGGGCGTGCGCGATTTGGTGACCGTGAGCACTAGCGCACCCCTACCAGCCTGAGCATAGTCGAGATAAAAGCAGCCCAGGTTCCTGCGACCGCCTACAGGCATCAGCGCACACAGAACGCTGCTGCACCCCTCATTTTGTACACAGGGCGCTGAGGTGGCGGAATTGTGTGGCCTTACTCCTGTTCATTGCTCATTTTTCGTAGCTTCCTGGGTTCTGGGCTCCCAGATATGATAGACAGGATTTCCAGTTATGCACCTCCACTGCACGCACCGGCGCCATCCGCCCACGGCCTCAGCTTTTTCCCCCCTCCCCCAGCTGT
Organism: Capromys pilorides; assembly: GCA_004027915.1. NCBI lineage: Eukaryota > Metazoa > Chordata > Mammalia > Rodentia > Capromyidae > Capromys > Capromys pilorides. The sequence continues at coordinate 2,144 of PVKN010024435.1, forward strand.
GGTTATCAATGCTGCAGTGAGTGTGGGCGGGGTGCGAGGCCCGTCGCACACGCCAAGTCCTGCTCTCACCCAGATCTGTACTGCAGGGAGCTGCCAGGCTCGAAGACTTCTAGCTTTAAGGTCCACGATGTGAAATGTCACTGTTGTGGATCCTATTTGTGTTTCTCTGATGACCAGGAGTTCCAACTCTTGGTCGTTTCTGTGCCCCGTCTGGAAAAATGTTTGCACAAGTTCTTTGCCTACTTCAGCCGAGACTGACTTCTGCTACAGGAGTTCCTGCTGTATTTTGGAACTTAATCTCTTCTGAGACCCACAATTGATCAGTATTTTGCTCATTTCATGTTTTTGTTCCAACCTGCTGATGATTCCCTCATGTGTGTGAGACACTGACTTTGACGCAGTCCCTCATATCTATTTTGTTGTTGTTGTCTGTGGTTTTGGAAGAAAAAAAAAAAAAAGGCCAGCCAAATAGCTCAGCAGATTAAAGTGCCTGCAAGCAGGTGCAGGGGCCAGGGTTGTGGTAACATCAAGAGCAACGTCCCTGGAGGACGCTGTATTTCTCTACTCAGAGAAAGGGCTTAGTATGAAAGCAACGGGTTCCCCAAGATCAAGATCCCTCCATTGTAGGTCTCCAGCACTGCAGTCCTGCCTTCATCTAAGGCATTCTCTGTGCTCTGCAGGGACCTTGGTGTGGAGGCAGAAATCAGCACCTCATGATCTCGTGCTGCCGCTGTGTCAGAAGTGCTTCTCTCACCTAGCAAGCTTGCTTCCTGTGCCAGTACCAGTGATGCCAGCAGACTGTCTTGTTATCTTGTAAGTAGGCTGAACTCATAGGCTGGAAGCCTTCTCCTGTGTTTCTTTACAAACCCAGCTCTTGGAAGAAAGAGTAAATTAGAAGTCTCTCGGGTGGAAGAACTATGCTACATGGAAGAGTCATAAAAGAGTGCCTTGTGATTATCTGTACATTTCCTAGGCTCTGGATATCATTAAAGACACCTAGGAGCACACTAGGTGTCCACTGGATGGGACCTGACATGCAATGCACAGGTCTCCATGAGATGAAGAACACTACCAGCATTCCTGCACTCTCAGTGAGAGACATGAAGACTATCAAGGGCGTGGAGCTGGAAACTTCTAGAAGGGGGCAAGTGGGATACAAGCATCCTCAGCATTTGGGGTGAGCACCGACTGAGTGGTGCAGCCAGATTGGAGACTAACTTGGCACCAGGGGCCTGGTTGTTGCGTCAAGAGGACCCTGAGGGGCAGTGATGTGTCCTCAGGGTGTTGCTACTCAACTGAACTGCAAAGGGCATGACTGGGCATGAAGAGAGGGCTTTCCCCAGGATCTCAGCCACAACCACAGAAGGCTTCTTCCTTAGGCCCCTGCCCCGCCCTCCTGGGAATTTGGGTGTGAGGACACTCATGACTGTGGGTGTGAGGACCTCAGGAAAGGTCAGTCAGAGTCGTCATCACACTCAATACAGTCAAAAGTGATTGAATGAAAGTGGTTTTTCCTGACAACCAGATTCTAGAAGGTCTGTGTAAGAAGGCCCAAGTGTTGACAAGGATGGGAGAGAAGCCGCATCCTCGCTGCCCACCCACGCTGTAATGTGAATAGATTTAAGCCCCATTGCATCTGCAGGGGAGCAAGTGGAAAGTTTGGAAAAGGAAGAAAGGCTAGAAGAGAAGTACAGGCTCTCCAGAGAAACAGCAAGAGATGCAGGAGAGAGAGTGAGCAGTGAGCAGGCCGTGCGGAAGCTGGGTCTTCATTCTCTCCAGTGAGAGAGCCTCTGGAGAATGATAAGGCAAATAGTGATAGCACTTAAAGAAGTTCATTTAATTTAAAAAAAGAACTCTCTGTGATCTGTCCCTCCAGGGCCAGAAGCAGAATGCCAGGAAGCAAGAGATTCATACTAACTGCCCGAACTGGGGCAGTCCATGGTAGAGAGACAGCTTTATATAACAGAGAAACTGTGGGGCCAGCCAGACAGCGCAGCAGACGAACATGCCTGCTTAGACAAAGCACGGAGACCGTATTTCGATCCTCGGTGTGCCAAGCTGGCCTTGCCCCTGGTGTGCACTGAGATGGTGACTGAAACTGGATGTGGTGGCGCACACCTGTAATTCCAACCCTAGGGAGGCTGAAACAGGAGAATCACTATGAGTCTGATCTACGGTGAGACTCTGTAGATCCTGTAGACACTGTACTAAAAATATACTTGTGAGAGAGAGAGAGAGAGAGAGAGAGAGAGAGAGAGAGAGAAACTGGTGAGTTAGATGTAATCCCTACTACCTCTGGAGAGGAGGCCCGTGCAAATGAGATCAATGCTCATGGTAAAGGGTCACTGGCCTTCAACCGCAAATTCTCTGCAAACGTACTGTTGAGCTTTTCATTTCCGGGAGCCCCGTCACCAATGGGGCCACATGACTGTGGTTTTTAGGTCTTCAGCTTAGAAATGCTTGGCCTGCCAATCTGCATATAGACACCACAAACCAGAATAAGCAAATTCACAGTGTTCCACTCTTCGGTGGATTTAATTAGTTGAAGAAATGAGACATTCTCACATTTAAAAATAAACTCCAACCTAATTCACAGCTTGCTACCCAGAATGTGTCTGCTATACCACTCCTGACTGAGTAAGAATGACAGTGAACTTCCATTTACACCTGATTTTAAAAGACTAGTTTTCATTTTCATCTAATAATGATCACATTCTTGTTTTTAATAGGGAGCATGATAGCCAAATGTGTATTTCAACTTTCAGAACAAAAAACTACAGTAAAATATTTTCACAGTAAGATCATTTTGCATGTAAGTGAATTTGGACTTAAGTGACATTTTATTTATTTTTAATTAGGTTTATTGGTATGTTTCAGAAATACATAATGATCATATTCACATAGCAAATTTGTACCCATACACTGCATATTTTTATGCCTCTGTTTTTCCTAGTCCTGTATTGATCCTTCTACCCCTCTTCCCTTTCCTGTTTACAGAGTTTGGATTCCATTTTACCTTTCTTCAATTGCTTTTTTTTTTCCTTTTCCCATTCTTCCCTCCAGCCTAGTTCCTTTTTCCTTTTGAACAATGTCTCACATTTTCACATCACATTAAAAAGTCTCTCAGACTCAGGCCCAAAGGAGTGGGCTGCAATCTTGGCCAAGTACTTTGATAACTCGAATGGTGGCCTCCCTAAAGAACAGTGATGGGTGCCACTGCAGGTGACACTGGCCACGGAAATCATTCCGTGTGATTTATCCCTGAATTGCAGCTGCCTGCAGGAACTCACCTGAGACCCTGAGCATATCGAGGTGGGAGAAGGCTCATTTGGACGTGGAAAACAGCAGACAGAGAGGGGCAGAGCAGCGGCGTTAGAGCTTATCTATATTCTTGACTATGGGGAGAAATAAAGCTTGGGGAAAATATATAAAAAGGCTCCTACCCTGTTTTGCTAACCTCTAGCAGCACAGTCCTGCTTGGGAATCGCAAAGCTCCCCACCAAAACTAGACTTTGCCTTGCAGGGTCCAATCGTGAAAAGCTAAACAACCATTGCTTTCTGGTCCTCTGCTCCCTCCTCTGCCTTCCACGCTCATCCAGGACATGCCTGGAGCCCACAGCCCCATGCACCTGAGGGGTACAGTCAGTGTGGCTTGCAGAACTTCTTGTCAACTCTGCAAGTTGTCAGGATTCTAAGGGTCATTCTGTGACAAATCAAAGACAGAATTTGAGAGACTAGAGTAAAAGCTTTTATAGCTACAGAATGGTTCATATTTGGGGGCAGGAATAGATAGTCTGCGAAGTTAGCTTGACTCAGTCAACCTCAATTTTCTGTAGTTCTTTATCTCTATCAAAAGATGCCAAAGCAGTTTCAGTGGAAAGATCATCTTTTTTGTAAATGCTCCTGGAATTGTTGGATAGCCATGTGCAAAGAAATAAATCTTGCAGTACACGTCAAGTTAACTTCAAATGCATTATGAGTGGGTTATAGTTTGTGCATAGGTGTCCCCCCAAAGCCTCATGCAGTCATGGGGCAGCTTATGGAATTTTTAATTGATTATTGTGGGTGTGGGTGCTGTACCACCCCTGGGCCAGGTGACTTGCATTTCAGTGTAAGGAAGAAAGAGAGGTTAGCTGCTGCTACCTTTCCCTGCACTCTTTTTTTTTTCATCTTTTTTTATTGCACTTAATAAGAAATAACAATGTGACAGTTTGAAAACATATTTCCAGTATTTGATATAATACATATTGTTGTCCTCCTAGTAGTTATACAGAGCACAGGGTGTAGACGTGATAATTCTTCAAATCATTATTGGTACAAAAAAATTCTTCTCATTGAACTAAGAGAAAGTAGTTATATACATAATCCAATGTTCCATAATCACAGTGGGTTATTGGCAAAACTAGCAATGTTGGAAGCTATTGATTTAAGCCTTTTACAGCTTAGCATACTAACATAGCTTTATGTTTTATGCCTTGTGGTTAAACTTTTCTGCTGGGTGGTTAAAGGCAAGTTTAAGCAAGACTTTCATAACAAAACATGGAACTTCTGTACCTCCCAAGGTCAGTCAAATCCCCTCAGGATTTACTTTGAAACCATGCACAGTGCTTTGTAGAACGGTTATCGGTGTCAGCCATTAACTGTCACCATGAAAGGTTGTTTTCTGCCATGTGCCTCTCTGCCTTGGAGCCAGCTGAATATGGCCTGAAACCTCCAGTAACTGTGAGCTAAATAAGCCTTTCCTTCCTTCATTATGAGTGTCCGGTGTTTGTCCCAGCAACAAGAGAAGAGTAACTATGACAGAGTGTAAATGTAAAAGCTAAGATTATAAAATGTCTATTAGAAATATTGTGGAAAATCTGAATAACTTTATGTCTAGCACAAAAAGAAAAAAAAAACACTGAAATTCAACAAAAATATCTTGTAATGTCAATAAACCAGACATTTACAAATTTTTGTTCATAAATCTTACTGAAATTTAGGAAAACACTCAAAGATTGTGAAAACATCTTTATAATCCATATCTAAGTCCTTCTCTTTAAAATATATGAAAATTCTCACAGATTTATAATAAGACAGAAATCAACCCAGGTAAAAGATGTAAGAGATTTAAGTAATCACATTTCCAAAGGAGACGCAAAAGAGAGCACTGTCACTCGTTATTAGGGAAATACAGTTTAAAAGCACAGCAAGAGGTGTAGCCACGCCTTACAGAACAGCTAAAATCCACAAGACTAAACATGCCAGGTGTTGGCCAGGACAAGATGGACTGGAATTCAAACACATTGCCAGCGAGCAGTTAAACCACATAATCACCTTTGAAAACCACTTGACAGTTTCATAAGATTTAAATATCCATCAAGAATACAACTTGATTTCACTTGCTCTTCCTTTTCTAGTTAGTTTAGGTGCTCCATGAGAGTACTTATTTGTTCCCATTCTGTCTTCTTAATGTGTGAGTTCAGAACTATAAATTTCCCTCTAAGAACTGCTTTCATTGCATACCATAAATGCCAGTAGGTTGTGTTTGAATTTTCATTACATTGTAGATACTGTTTAATTTCTTGTTTAATTTCATCTATAACCCCCAGGTTGCTAAGAAGGGTGTTATTTAATTTTCATGTATTTCTGGGGTTGTGTTTTGTCATTTATTTCCAATTTCATTGCACTGTGGTCAGATAATACACATAGGATAATTTCTGCCAGTTTTGACGACAACCCACTGAGATTATGGAACATTGGACTATATATTCAACTACTTTCTCTTAGTTCAATGAGAAGAAAATTTTTGTACCAATGATGACTGGAAAAATTATCACGTCTACACCCTGTGCTCTGTATAGCTACTATGAGGACAACAATATGCATCGTATCAATTATTGGAAATGCACTACTAATGTGTTTTGAAAGTGTTGCATTGTTATTTCTTATTCAAAGTAATAAAAAAGTTTTAAAAAGAATACAACTTGGAATGCCTTAAGTATTTACCTAAGAGAAATGCTGCCCATATCTATACTCAGATGTGCATATAAATATTCAAAGAAACTTTTTCCTAATAGACAAAGAATGCAAATAACTACTATGTCCATCTATCAACTACTTTTCTTTACCCATTATAGTGGATTTTCTGTTCAGCAATCAGAGGAATCAAGTACTGAGACATGAAAGCATCTTGGAAGAGTCTGAAAATAGCTCCGTTGACTTCCAGAAACTATGAAGATAGTTGAGGTTTGCATTTACATACAACTCTACAAAATGCAAGTGCTTGAGTGTCAAGAGACAGAGGAGCAAGTTGCCTAGGGAGGGGACTAGGCACTGCAAGGAGAATTAACTTAAAAGATGCAGGAGGAAACTTTGAGGTGGGATGGATTCACTGCTGATCTCACTTGTAGTGGTTTAGCAAAGGTGCACGTGCACCAGAATTCACCAACCTATGCACTTTGAATATACACAGTTTATTGTTCCACGTCACCTATACGTCATTAAAGCTATTAAAAAAAAAAAAACTGAAAGAGTATTTTGTCTTCTCTACTAAAGATTTGCTTTTTCTCCAGAAGGCATTTTAACACAATCACTTCATTAAATCCTTTATTTACAGGATAAAATGTCAGAATGCCAGGTACGGCCCAGGCCGGAGTGCAGCCTGGCGCTTCCCTCCTACACTGTGGATGCTGAAAGGTGTCTCACCACGCAGAAGTGGGAAAGGGAAACAGGTTTCCCGTTCGCTATCCAAGCGAGAACTGGACTGCAGGCCTTCTGGCTGCAGCTGCTCGGATGCCCTGCAGGGGCGCTGCAGCTTCTGAGAGCTCCTGAGACAGATGTGCCCGATTGTTCCAAGTGGGAGCAAACTTCGCAGAGTTCCACAAGTGGCTCCTTGTCCACCAGCTGCTCTTCAAGGACCGCACGAGAAACTAATAATGCCTTCGCTTTATATTTCATAAAATGTAAACTCTTTGAGGTGCCAGTAATTTTCCTTTTTTTTTTGCTGCTATTACTTACAATGAGTCTCACCCACCATTTGCCGATATCGTTTTCTTATAATCTTGTATAGAAGTCTGAAAAAAATATGAAATCACTGATCTTTTTACATTATCCTAGTATAATATCTTGCCAAAATTTCCATTGTTAATCAGGGGATTACTTCTTTACGTTGTTACCTCTTGAGACGGAAAAGCCTAGGCCACTCCAGGGCTGCCAAGTTAAACTTAACTTTTCATGTTCAACTTATTTTTTTCTTAGCTCGACGAATGAGGTCCGCGACAGGTCCCGATGTTTGCCCCAGCGAGCTGAGCTGTCCCTCCCACTCTTCCTTATAGATTTGCCTCCTGTTGTGGGGTTGGAAGTTACCTTCCCCAAGTCTCCCCAAATGGGGGTTGATCCAATGGTCTGTAGACGTCTTCCAGGGCATTCCGCGGCTGGCGTTGTGGGCGATGGCTCTTGTGTCTGTTCATGCAGCACTCAGGTATCCAGAGCATGTGCTGAAAGACACCATCAGCGACCAGCAGCAGAGAAGAGGCCTGGAATCGCTGAGCCGTGGACAGCCCTGCACTCCCGTGGATGTGGTCCGCCCTGGGACTGATTTCCATGGGATGCTACTCACGTGGGACAAGAAATGTCCACTGGATTTTAAGGCTGCCCTATTGGCATTCTGTCGCTCGCATCTAAGGGTCCTTATACTCTGGCCTGTCACCTGCCACCTGCTCTCTGCTCATTTGAACACTCCTCCCCCTCATCTAAGCAATAAGCTTTCTGACTTTAGCTTGGGGTTGAGCAGCAATGGATTGAAAGACCCGTCAAGATTACTGTGAAGAAGGCAGAAGCTATCAACTATACTTCTATTCTGATACTTTATCCGTACTGATAATATATTTTATACTAAGCTTCACATCACAGGAGAGGCATCGCGTCCCTTACAAGAATTGCTGCGCTCAGTGACAGGGTTTCTCCCATCCTGCTTCTTCAGTCTACCTTCAGAAAGTCATTTGCCACCACTGGCCAGCCAGCTCATAGATGGAAGGACGACAGGAGCATGTCCTTGAACTCCAGGTGGATGGTTCTTTTGATAATTAATAAAATCTACAGACTTTGCTTCAGAGCAAAACTTTAATAGAATTTCAAGATATTCATGAATCAGTTCAGACTCATGAGAGCTGCGTAGCTTCACTCCTCTACCACGTGATTAATTTTTGTCCAAGAGTACTTACTAGAATTAGACCCTGGGGCAGAGGTGCAAAAGTTTCAGCTCCTGCCTGTAAGAAACATTCACAAGGCCTAGATCAACAATCTTCCCGCACTACTGAAAGCACTGTAAGATGGACGACTACAGAGACTTACGGGGCCCTTAACGGTGCTTGACCCACTAGAGGCCGATTAGGAAGGGTTGAGGGGACAAAAGGCAATCAAGGAAAATCCCACAAGGACAAGGCTTTGGGTGGGACAGGCAAAGAAGGGTAAATAGAAATCAGTCTGCTACCTCGGGTGTGCAGGATGGGAGGGAAGAAAGAATGACGTGGCCTAAGCCAGGCGAAGTCAGGAGAGAACAGGATGTCATACTGCAGACGCGGAAGCCACTGGACGGCCTAGAGCAGAGCAGGATGGAATCTCACTGTGCTTGGCAAAGGTTACTTTGACGGCAGGATATAGACAGACGTGAAGCAGGCAAGGAACCCGTGGATAGAGACGTAGAGGAGAAAGATGGGGCCAGGAACAAAAGAAACAAACAGCTGAGATAGTTCTCCATTCACTCCACAGAGCAGCCCATGCGCCCAGCTGTTCTCAGGCTCACAGCTCTGGTTTTTGTGTGGTTCCTGGCATTTAACCTCTCTGTGTGTCTGGGCCGATGAATTTCTTGTTTCCTCTTCTCTGCATAAAGATTCCTACATCAAGGAGGCTGTGTTTTATTCTCTGGAATTGCATCAGGTAGTGCATGGAACACATTGACTATCTGGAATAAAAAATTGCTCTCACATACAAAATACCACGTTTAGCATTCTTACTTATGGTTTTATCAGTTCAGCCCAGCTACGCTCTTGAATCTGCCTGCTCAGGAGTCTTTTGCCAAATAAAGGAGACCTTGCACTTGGAGCTGCAATGAAGTTGTAGAATTTTATAGCAGAATGGCCCTTACCATCTTCTCGGATGACACATACGATCCTAGATTTCAAAGGAAAAACTATTTTAAAAGTTGAGGATTGTGCTAAATTATCTGTGTACTTAGTTTTTCTGGAGAAATTCATGTCATTGTTTTTGATGTATTTGTAGAAACAATCTGACAGGACTCCTGAGGGAGGATGGGTCAAAGCCAACAGAGAAGGAAAAGCTGAGAGGGACCCTGAAGTCGTCCTTGGCCTCACTAGTTGGAAGCTGCCCGGCCCAGATCGCTCCTTGTCACCTGTGGTTTTCTCCCTGAATAAGCTGGGACATCAGTAAATTACTGTCCTGTGCCTGTCTTATCTTCATGTGTGGGAAGAGTGCCCTTGTTGCCTTGGTGCTGTTCTTACCTTAGCGCCAGATCTGGATCTACGAAGTTCAAACTCGTCCCGGCGGGTGTGGCTTGGGTCTGGCCACTGAGCTCCACTTCCTCCTGCTGCAGCCCTTGGAGGTGAACCTGCTGTGCCACTCTGGCAAGGTGTTCTGCTCCTGGAGCAGCCGGCTGGGTCTTGTCCTTAGTCTCTCTGCAGGGAGTTCTGTCGCAGTTTTCCCCACTGGGCCTGTCTGATGGATGAAGTTCCACTCACATGCTGGGCCTTGTTGTTGGGTCAAATGAGTTTCCAGTGGGCACCGGGCAGCCTCACTCACACATTGGGCCTGGTGGGTGGGTCAAATGAGTTTCCATTTCATTTTCTTTTTAATTCCATTTTTAAAAATTTGTTTTTATTTTATTTGATTTTATTTGATACAGGGTCTTGTATGAAGTTCAGATGCATGGTGATCCTCCTGTCTCAGCCTTCCCAGCACGAGATTTATAGGCATGCACCACCACACCCAGTTCCAGGGCTGGCTCATGGACTGGCACAACATGAGGTACCAAGGATCAAACTCAGGTCTTTGCACTTGCCAGGCAGGTGCTTAAGCTGCCGAGCTATGTCCCCAGCCCTTTGACTCCATTTTAGAAGTCACTTAAACTTTAGGTGAACTCACTCTTCACTCCTCTCCCTCTTAGTTAACCATGAAGCACAAAAAGGAGGACAAATCACCAACCTAAGGAACAAGCAATTAAAACGAATTGTAGAGAAGCTAAAGTTTAACCGTACCAACAAACTCCTGGTGTTATGGTTTATGTCTAGTTGTCCCCCAAAGCCTCATGCAGTCATGGAGTGGGAGCTTTTTGAGTTTGAGATTAACTCATGATCCACTGGGATTATGAGTGATGCACCGGGATTATGGGTCTGCTGGGATTATGGGTGTGAGTGCCATGCCCAACCTGGGGAAGAGAGCCTAAATGCAGTATAAAAGAGACAGAGAGGCAGCCTCTCTCTGTTGCCATTGTTGGCCTGTTGGCATTGTTGCTGTTCTGCCACCGTGAACTGCTGCTCTCTGTCATGTGCCCCTCTGCCTTGGACTGAAACCTCCAGTAACTGTAAGCTACATAAATCTTTCCTTCCTTCATTTTGGGTGTCAGGTATTTGTCTGAGCAATGAGAAAAGAGTAACTGAGACACCTGGGAAATGTAAAATTCCAAAATGAAGTAAAAGAGTTATCATGGTTACCTGGAAATGTGTAAAAACCCAGTTCAAAATTCTCTGGAGGCGGACCTTGATTGACAAGTCGTCACCCTGTCAGCAGCAAAAGCCTCCTTTCTTCCTGATCTTGGCCTGTAGTGAGTTCATCTTGCTGCATTTTGTTGCAACAAGGCTAATTCAATTGATTTAAGATTTTTATAAAAATGTGTAAAATAAAAGTGCTTCAAACATTCCTTCAAAATAGTTAAAGTTTATGGAATTATTTCTAAGGACGATCATGCTTATAACGAACTTTATTTATGTGGAGAGAGGTTCATTAGAATGAATCTCTTCTTTGTCTGAAGTGTGAATTTATGAGGTGATTCCCCTTTTGACGCACAGGGCGGGGGAGGCTGCAGCTTGGGAGCTCCCTCTTGGCAGCCTCCTGACCCATGTAGGTGAGCAGTCTTCGTGCCCGAAGGAGCGCTTCCCGTCGCTCTCCACAGGCATCGCAATTTATCTCCCGATCTCCTCACTCTCTCATGTACTCTCACCCTTCTCTCACTCTCTCTCCAGCTACTATGAAGTCCTCAACCGTCGGAGCCTCCTGTAGTTTAATTATCCTCCAGAATTCCCACCTCCAATTGATGACGTTGACCATTTATTGATTTATTTATTGGTTGGTCATTCATTTGTCTTCTTCTGAGAAATATTTATTTAGAGTGATTGGCTTTTTGAATCAGGCTTTGTTCTTGCTGATACGCACTATGAATCACCCCTTGTAAGATGTACACATCGAATTTTTTTCTCATTCTTTAGACTGTCTCTGGAATGCTCTTGTGATGATGTCTTTGAGATCCACTTGGTTTGGGGTATACTCAACTCTTTTGCTACTTTATTGAAATTTTGTCTCTGCAATTCTCCCATTGCCACTAGTGGGGTGTTAAAGTCCTTAATTATTACCGTGTTGGAGTCCACCTCTCCATTTAGGCTTATTAATATTTGCTTTATGGACTTGGGTGCTCTAATATTGGATAAATATACATTTAAAACTGTTAAATGATTTTGCTGAGTGGGCAACTCTATCATTATATGATGACCTTTCTGGTCTCTTACTGCTTTTGATGTAAAACCTTGCTTTGACCTATAGCAGCACAGTCAGTCCTCCTTTCTTTTGGAATCTGATTTCATGGACTATCTTACTGCACACTTTAAGACCATGAGAGTCCTAAGAGATGCAATGTGGAAAACATACAATTGGGTCATTTTTACCCATTCAGTCATTCTATGACTTTTAATGTGAGAATTTAATCCACTTGTAGTCTAGGAAACTACAGGTAGTCAAGGTCTCATGGTAGCCATCATCCTATATTCTTGTGTTCTAGTTTTGAAGGAGTTCCATGTTTTTTCCTTCTTTCTCTCTTATTGCCTTCTTTTTGGTGAAGTTACTTTAGTACTGTTTTGATTTCTTGCCTGCTATTCCTGACTTGGTTGATATGAGTTTTGCATTCTGTTTCCTATAAGGCTTATAAAAATCTTTTGACTTTTAATAGGCTAGATTATAATCATAGAAACTTAGCATAATCATAAATAACACAAAGAACAAAAAAATTCATTGACAGAGAAAATCCCTATGTTTGC
>PVKN010024436.1:0-14448 GCA_004027915.1 Capromys pilorides
ATAGAACTATTTTCTGTTTGATTTTCTGTCTTTTACCCTGTAGCACAATGTCATCCGAAAGAAATGAAACGGAAGTCGCAAATGTAGGTGACACTTGTAATATTAAATTTTGTAGTAGCTGTATTAAATTAAGTGGTAAAAATAGGAGAAATTACCTTTATTAATATTTTATTTAGTATGTAAAAGATTGTTTCAACATATACTATTGTTCAGATTTGACAATTTGTTCACGTTGTCTTAATGAAATGAATATTTTACACACAGTGTCTAACTTTGGGCTAGCAATATTCAAGTGCTCAGAAGTCACTTGTAGTTACTGGTTGCCATACTACACAGTACAGTTCTAGTTAGTGTGGAAACAAATCACCATTTTGTTGCAGCAAAATTCAGCAAGATAAACGCTCACAGGTGATCAATAATGGGAAAGAAAACAAGGTTTTTGTTGCCAGCTGGATAACAATATGATGGAAAATCATGAAATGTCTATGGCCAGAGAAATGTATACTGAGTTTTTATACATTTATGAGTCACCATGGTAACCACATTACCTCATTTCAGAATCTCACAAAAATGTCACAAAGTTTATATTCCCACAGGCTTTGTTAGTATAGTTAAATTTTAGCTCACTTACCATTGTTTTAACTGTTTGCTCCTTAGGTTAGAAATTTGTTCTCTTTTGCAGATTTTATGGTTAGCTAAGAGGGAATAGGGTGAGGAATGAATTCACCTGAAATTTAAGTGACTTATAACATGGATGTATGTGAAAAATGGTGTCTCTCTTGCCATGTCAGTGTCTTTTGGTCTATGCCATTTCCTGCATATCAGAACCTATCTTCAAGCTGTCTTCATTAGACATGTGTTCTTTGTTATTAAAGTAAGCCAGGAAGAAGATCAGCCTTGGACAACTGAGAGATGTGAGGAGAGGCTCTGTACTGCCTTCCGGGATCTCTCCCTCACTGCTCCTGCCATGTCATCAGACCAACATCTCCTGTTTCTGAATTTTAGGAAATGGAAAAGATTTAAAATTACAGAGTACAAAACTGCTTTAAGATCATGTGATTATTAATAGCACAGCTTTGGAGTAAATAAACCTAGGTGAGCATGCTGGCTTCACTTTTCTCTAGCTTTATCACCTAAGTGAAAATATGAGCTTCTGTTTCTTTATGTGTAAAATAGGGGCTGTCACGACTAAAATAGGGATTATCATGAAAGGAAAAATTACGCAAGTATACATGCACAATTATGCAATTAAGTTTCCTATGGTTGTTCTACAAAATCCTATATACATTGAATCTATAGACATAACGTAGCTGCTGGAGTTCAGAGCACACCAGCACTCTGTAATTGCCACTGCTGCTGCTGTTGACAGTACTCAGAGAGAATTTGTAAACCATCCACACGTCATAAAATGTACAACATGGAGACTTACTTGTAAAAAATTTCTGACAGAAATATTTATATAGGTGACACAGAAAAGTTAGGAGTACAACATTTCCAGTAATTATTTCTAAAATCATGTCTCAATAAAAATACATGTATGTATTTAGACATAGCTTATGTTAAAATATTAGCATTTTAAATTTTGTGCTAGATAGTCTCTCAATTATGCAAAGCTTTTAATTTAAATTTTTTATTTTAAATGTAGTTGTCATAGTAACTTCCATATGTTGCTGAAAATGGTACTAAAGAGAAATGCAAACATTTCCAAAGATTTTTTCAATATGTTGCAAAAATATTATACAATATTTAGCAGAAATGATGTAAGTCATAGTGAGAGAAAATCTCCTCCATGGAGAGCTAAAATTGTACTTATCCAGAAATTTTAAATAGGAAAAAAAATGTGTGTGTGTGCGTGTGTGTGTGTGTGTGTGTGTGTGTGTGTATGTGTTACAGTTTATGTCTAGTTGCCCCTCCAAAGCTTCATGTAAGTCATAGGATAGACCTCTAGAGTTTGTGATTAATTCATGATTCACTGGAATTATGGGTGTGAGTACTGCTGGGATTATGGATGTGAGTACTACACACAGCCTGGGGAGGACAGCCTGAATGCAAAATAAAGGAGACAGACTTCCTCTCTCTTTGGCTGTTGTTGCTGAGTCTCCTCCCTTTTGCTCTTACTGTTTTGCTGCTTTCTGCCACCATGAACTGCTGCTCTCTGCCATGTGTCACTCTGCCTTGGAGTGAGGCAAGTAGGTACTGACACCTCCAGTAACTGTGAGCTAAATAAACCTTTTATTCCTTCATTTTGGAAGAAATTTTGTCCCAGCAAACGAGAGAAGAGTATCTGAAACAATATGTGTGTGTGTGTGTGTGTGTGTGTGCGTGTGTGTGTGTGTGTGTGTGAAGAAGGCAGTGTTAGCAAGTCCCTCTTTAAAAAACAAAAGAGTAATTGGGATCAGATAATAATCATTTCAGTAAACTAGACAAAAACAATGAAATGGAACCAACAGAATGAGCCTGAGAACAATTTCTTGAGTACTGTCAGATCAGAACTTGCTAGCTGTTACCATCTGGTTGTTATGACGCTGAGTTCTTGTTATTTTATAATGAAACATTTACTCTGGGGAAAGATTGCAGCCCTGTGATCTAGGGGTGAGGTGGGATTAAACGGGTTGGAAATAACTAGTTATAAGCTAAATTCAGACTGCTGTGAGGAACACGGAAGGATTTCAGCTCCTTGGTGGTCAGGATAACACAAGATTTGAAGACAAGTGTGTGGGACACTTACTTTCTACTTAAAGTTGGTCACATTTCAGTTCGTACTGAAACAGAATACCTAAGACTGGAAAATTTATAGAAAACAGGAATTTACTCTTCACAGGTGAGGAGACTGTGAGCTTCTTGCTGCATCCTCCAAGTGAGAAGGTAAAGGGAAGTGCCAGCCTAGTGCAGGAACTTTCTTTTGAACTAAATTCCATTTTATTTTATTATTTATTAATAGGTATTTGAAGTACAGTGATTACATGGGTCATGAGGAATTTGCATATGTTCATAATCCATCCTAATTAGCTTTTTTGTCTGTCCCTCCCTCTCTGCTCCCACCAACTCTGTTCTCCCTGCTCTTCTTCGCCTTCCAATTGCAAAAGCTCTATTTTCATTTTGTCTTCAATTCTTTATAAAATTACTTCTCTTGTCTTTTACTTATGACCTACATACTTCCCTAGAGCTTTACTTCCATATAGTGCTACAGTGGGACTTGCATTTCTGTCACAGTAATTGGAGAGAATGCATTCACACTAAAGAAATTAATCTATTAGAAACACTGGAATTCGTAGACCCTGCAGAGTACTATGTTTATTATGACTGTCCAGGAATGTGAGATAGTATTGTTATTTTCCAAGTGAGACCAGATTGCCCACATTTCTCAGAACATTTCACAAAGTTAATTAATGCTCCATGGACCCACTTTGAGATTTTTAACCATAACCAGAAAAAAAAAAAAAAATAGATAACACCCTATGGTCTGCCTTCTAAAAAGAACTTCATGCTCTTCCATCACTTCCTATACCAATATACATCTGATACATATGTGAGTTTGTGAAATGGTTTCCATGTAGCAAGTTACCTTAATATTGAAAATATTAACAAAAAATTTATCTTACAGCTCTGTTGATCAGAAATCTGGACACAGTTATCAATGGTTCTAAAATCACCTCTGAATGCTCATATGAGAAAAAGCACTTTGCACGTCTTGAGCCCATTCATTCAGTGTTGGAAGGCTTTCTTCAGTCTTATATAGACATTTTCCATGGCTATTTCCATGACAAGTAACTGAAGAGACTGTGAAAGAGGACACATTTCTTAGTTCTATATTCATCACAACCAATGCAGCAAGACTTTAAAACCAGTGTGTGAAGATTAGTACAGACCACCTATCTTAAAAGATACCTAACAAACATTTGCAAATGCCTTCAGATAAATACAATTGTAGTTAGCAATTATGTCAAGTTCTTTACTAACACTATATATATTTTCTGTGATGATCTGTGGTCCTGCTAATGATACCGTTTTGCAAAATTATTAAACCTATTTTTTTAGAAAATGAAAATGAGGATTTAGAAATTTAAGTAAGTTTTCAATGATCACATACATTATAAATAACAGAATACATATCAACTGCCCTCTTTGATTGGTTCAGTGAATTTTCAACCAAGGTTTTATTCACTGGGGCTTATTTATGTCACTGAATGCTTTATTCTAAAGATAATGGAACGTTGTACCAGTCAAAGAGTAGTGTCAATAAAATCATGAAAACTGAAATCAACATGCTTTTAGAAATATAGAAGTACTGAGGATAGCAATGTGTAACTCTAAAACTATGCTTGGAATGCCTGTCATTCTGGTCTTTTAAATGTGTGCTGCTTCTAATGTAATTTTATTCACTGCTGTACTCTCTCTCAAATAAATGGTTGGTTTACAAGAAAATAAAAACAAAAATGGTATTAAATGAGAGTAACAGACTAGGAAAAATACCAAAAGATTGACAGGCTACAATTTTGTATATGCTTAGATTTCTAAATTCCTGTGTAAAAATGTATAACAGCTTTTATCACATTCTATAGAAATTTATTAAAATATCAATGATTGATAGATAATACCAATTCCAAATCTAAAATGTTTGATACTCAGAAAGACAGTGATGTTAAGCTCAAGTACCTATATTATTGTAGTGATTGATACATTGTGTCAACTTGGCAGGAAGGAGGTCAATACATTTTATCAGTTTGGCCACATTGCCTGGATATTTCACACTGTGAGCCATGAGGACCCTGCCCCAGAACAACTTAGTTTTGACTTTATCTCTTGGCTTCCAGTATAGACTCGTCAGCCTCTAGTTTGGACCCTTCAGCTTTCCACAGCAGATTCTTCTGCCTTCCTTTTCAGTCACAACAGCTGTTAGAAACCAGTAGAAACTGGTTAAGACCAGTAGAGACCAGTAGGGATGGAACACGACAGTCAGTATAAAAGCCTTGGGATTGAATCCTTCAGTGGGCAGTGTACAGGCGCTCTCAGCACACTTCCCCATCTGACTCAGCTGGCACATTTTGTGTTATAACTGTTCCTTGTATTATATTTGTTTCTCTAGTAAAACCTTGACTAGAACAGAATATGGTATCAGGATCGGGGTTAGAGAAACAGAATATAGTGACAGCACTTTTTAATGGCTTTAAGTGTTTCTGGAATTGGCTACAAGATTTGATGAGACCTAAAGACACCGTGGTCTCTCCTGATATTAAGGAGCATATTGATACTCCTTGGCATGAGGTTTTTAACCTAACATGCCATATAGGTCCATTTGATTACCCTAATTTCACCACTTGTGAGATCTCAGGAATTTAGAGATTCCATGCAGAAAAATTTTGAATTTCTTTGGCAAAGTAAGGAATATAGTGATGCCAGCTGGTTTATCTTAGCCTCCGTGAACAAACTTTTGAAACAAAATAAGAAGCTTGAAGACACCATTTCCTGCCTCCAGACTCAGATAACAAATTTAAAAGTTTCTAAGTGTGTCCTGACAGATAATCTCCTCTCTTTTAGTCACAAGGTTGATGTTGCAGAGAACCAAATGCAGTCCGTCATAATTCGACTGGCTGAACTGCAACGTAAATTAAATGCTCAGCCTTGAAGGGTATCTGAAGCGAAAGTGAGGGAACTGATTGCAAAAGAATGGGATCCCATGAATTGGAATGGAGATGTATGGGAGGATCCTGAGGAGGCTGAGGATTTGAGTTTTTAGATGCTGATATTATTTTGCCTGAGGAAGAGATTTCACCACCCACTGTGGCAGAGGGATCACTACCTTCACCCTCTGCCATGTTTCTGTCTCCTAATATATCTGGAGAAACCAATCCTGCATGGAATGAACAGAATACTAGTGGGACTGCTCTGGATCCACCCTCACCATTCATTTTTGCCTCTAGGACCATAACCAGGCTTCAATCACAGAAGTCACCTAAAGGTAAAGTACATAAGGTGATTCATGAGGAGACCCGTTATTCTCCCAAAGACCTTGAGTTTTCTAACTCTTATAAGCAGAAGGCTAATGAGCAAGCATGAGACTGGATTTTACAAGTGTGGGATAATGGTGGAAAAAACCTACACCTGGATCAGGCTGAGTTTGTTGATATGGACGCACTAGGTAGGGACTCTGAATTTAATGTTGTGGCTCATGGACTAAAGAAAGGTGTTAACAGTCTATTTGGCTGGCTGGCAGAAGTGTGGCTCAAAAGATGGTCCACAGTGAATGAGTTAGAGAAGCCTGATATTCCATGATTTACTGTAGATGAAGGGACCAGGAGCTTAGGGAAATGGGAATGCTGGAGTGGATCTGTGGTGTTAAACCTAATCCTCCACATTTGGAAGATCCTGAAAACATGCCCTTCACTAACATCCTGAGAAACAGATTTGTGAGGGGAGCACCAGCATCCTTGAAGAGCCCTAATACTGCTCTTCTCTGTATGCCAGACCTTACAGTGGAGACAGCAGTTACTCAATTAGGAAATTTAAGTGCCATGGGCTTGATTGGATCCTGAAGTGACAGAGGTCAAGTGGCAGCACTTAATTGCCATGGACAACAGAAGTAGAACAAAAACCAAAATAATCTGACACGTATAGACCTATGGCGCTGGCTGATTAGCCTCGGGGTTCCCAAAAGTGAAATAGATGGGAAACTACAAAATTTTTGCTGAATTTATATAAATGAAAGAATTTGGAGGCAAAAGGACAGATACCTACTTCAAACCGTGGTAATAAGCAATCCTGGCCCCTCAACCAGCTCCCAGACTTGAGCCTATTTACAGATCCAGAACCCCTTGACTGATGGAGAGGCCAGTGCTCCTTGGGGAAGGATCCTGATGTCTCCAGAATTTGTGTAGTCAATCTTTCTCCTATCCTTCCCCAGAGGGCCTTTTGCCCGAGTGACTGTACATTGGGGAAAGGGGAATGATCAGACATTTCAGGGACTACTGGACACTGGTTCTGAACTAACACTGATTCTGGGGGATCCAAAACACCACAGTGGGCCTCCAGTGAGAATAGAGGCCTATGGAGGGCAGGTAATCAGTGAAGTCTTAGCAAAAGTCCAACTCACAGTGGGTTCAATAGGTCCTCTAGTCCATCCTGTAGTCATTTCCCATGTTCCAGAATGTATAATTGGAATAGACATACTCAGCACTTGACAGAATCCTCACATTGGTGCCCTAACCTGTCATGTTAGGGCTATTATGGTTGGAAAGGCTAAATGGAAGCCACTAGAGTTGTCCTTGCCTGGTAAAATAGTGAACCAAAAGCAGTATCACATTCCTGGAGGGATTGCAGAGATTAGTGCCACCATCAAGGATTGAAGGATGCAGGAGTGGTGGTCCCCACCACATCTCCATTTAGTTCTCCCATTTGGCCTGTGCAGAAGACAGAAAGATCTTGGAGAATGACAGTAGATTACCATAAGCTGAACCAGGTGGTGACTTCAATTGCAGCTGCAGTACCAGATGTGGTTTCCTTGCTGGAGCAGATTAACACATCTCCTGGTAGGTGGTATGCAGCTGTTGATTTGGCAAATGCCTTCTTCTCCATACCTATCCATAAGGACCATCAGAAGCAATTTGCTTGCACTCAGCAAGGCCAGCAATATACCTTCACTGCCTTGCCACAAGGGTATATTAACTCTGTGGCCCTATGTCACAACTTAGTTCACAAGGACCTTGATCATTTTTCTCTTCCTGAAAGTATTACACTGGTTCACTACATTGATGATGTTTTTCTGATTGGACCTAGTGAGCAGGAGGTGGCAACAACCTTGGATTTGTTAGTACAGCATTTGAGAGCCAGAGGATGGGAAATAAATCCCACAAAAATTCAAGGTCCTTCTACCTCAGTGAAGTTTCTAGGAGTCCGGTGGTGTGGAGCATGTAGAGATATTCTTTCTAAAGTAAAAGATAAGTTGTTGCATCTGGCTTCCCCTGTAACCAAAAAGGAGGCACAGTGCCTAGTGGGCTTATTTGGATTTTCACGGCAACATATTCCTTACTTAGGTATCCTACTACGGCCCATTTACTGAGTGACTCAGAAAGCTGCTAATTTTGAGTGGGGCCCAGAACAGGAAAAAGCCTTGCAACAGGTCCAGGTTGTGGTTCAGGCTGCTCTGCCTCTGGGATCATATGATCCAGCACATCCAATGGTACTTGAAGTATCAGTAGTAGATAAGGATGCTGTTTGGAGTCTCTAGCAAGCCCCCATAGGTGAATTGCAGTGGAGGCCTTTAGGACTTTGGAGCAAGGCTCTGCCATCTTCTGCAGATAACTACTCTTCCTTTGAAAAACAGCTCTTAGCCTGCTACTGGGCATTAGTGGAAACTAAACGCTTAACTATGGGACACCAGGTCACCATGAGAACTGAGTTGCCTATCATGGCCTTCATATTATCTGATCCATCAAGTCATAAGGTTGGACATGCTCAGCAACAGTCCATCATCAAATGGAAGTGGTACATTTGTGACAGAGCCAGGGCAGGCCCAGAGGGCACAAGTAAATTACATGAGGAAGTTGCCCAGATACCTATGGCTCCTACACCTGCTGCTTTGCCCTCTGTCTCCCAGCATGCACCCATAACACTGTGGGGTGTACCATATAATCAGCTGTTAGAGGAAGAGAAGACTAGAGCTTGGTTTACAGATGGCTTTGCACACTATGCAGGCACCACCCACAAGTGGACAGCTGTAGCATTACAACCCCTTTCTGGGACATCACTAAAGGACAGTGGTGAAGGGAAATCATCACAGTGGGCAGAGCTTCGGGCAGTGCACCTGCTAGTACATTTTGCCTGGAGAAAGAAATGGCCAGATGTGCGACTATATACTGCCTCATGGGCCGTAGCCAATGATCTGGTTGAATGGTCAGGAATTTGGAAAGAGCATGATTGGAAAACTGGTGACAAGGATATTTGGGGAAGAGGTATGTGGATAGACCTCTCCATATGGGCAAAGGTTGCAAAAATATTTATTTCCCATGTGAATGCTCACCAAAAGGTGACATCAGCAGAAGATAACTTTAATAGCCAAGTGGATAAGATGACCCATTCTGTGGATAGTGGCCAACCTCCTTCCTCGGCCACTTCTGTTATTGCCAGGGGGCCCATGAACAGAGTGACCATGGCGGCAGGGATGGAGGTTATACATGGGCTCAGCAACATGGACTTCCACTCACTAAGGCTGATCTGACTACAGCCACTGCTGAATGCCCAATATACCAGCTATAGAGGCCAACACTGAGTCCCCAATATGGTACGATCCCCTGGGGTGATCAGCCTGCAATCTGGCAGCAGGTTGATTATATTGGACTACTTCCATCATGGAAGGGACTGTGCTTTGTCCTCACTGGCATAGACACATATTCTGGATATGGATTTGCCTTTGCTGCACATAATGCTTCTGCCAAAACTACCGTCTGCGGACTTACAGAATGCCTTATCCACCACCACGGTATTCCATGCAGTATTGCTTCTGACCAAGGAACACATTTTACAGCCAAAGAGGTGCAGCAGTGGGCTCATGCTCATGGAATTCACTGGTCTTGCCATATACCTCATCATCCAGAAGCAGCTGGATTGATAGAATGATGGAATGGGCTTTTGAAGTTGCAGTTACAATGCCAGCTAGGTGGCAACAGTTTGCAGGGCTGGGGTAAGATACTTCAACAGGTTGTATATGCTTTGAATCAGCACCCTCTGTATGGTACCGTGTCTCCCATAGCTGGGATTCATGGGTCTAGGAATCAAGGGGTGGTAGTAGGAATGGTACACTCACCATTACCCTTACTGATACACTAGCAAAATTTTTGCTTCCTGTCCCCACAATGTTATGCTCTGCTGGACTAGAAGCCCTAGGCTTAGAAGGGGTAAGGCTTCTGCCAGGAAGCACAGCAATGATACCATTGAAGTGGAAGCTAAGATTTCCCCTGGTCACTTTAGACTCTTCATGCCTTTGAGTAAACAAACTAAAAAAGGAATCACGGTGTTGTCAGGGGTGATCGACCCAGACTATCAAGAGGAAATTGGATTACTACTTCACAATGAAGGAAAAGAAGAATATACATGGAGTTCAGGAGATGCCTTGGGGTACCTCTTAGTATTGCCATGACCTGTTATTAAGGTGAATGGAAAGCTATAACAACCAAATACAGGTACAATGACAAATAGTTCAGAGCCTTCAGGAATGAAGGTATGGGTCACTCCACTAGGGAAAGAACCAAGGTCTGCTGAGGTACTTGCTGAGAGCCAAGGGAATACAGAATGGGTAGTAGAAGAAGGTAGTTTCAAATATCAGCTACTACCCTGTGATCAACTATAGAAAATGGGATTATAATTGTACTATTTCACCTCTGTATATAGTTGTATTATAATATAATATGGATTAACCTATGTCAATGTTGAAGGTGTGAGTGCATTTCTGTTTATATGTAGGATAATATAGTTATAACAATGTTGGCACAATTGTATGCATATCTCTGTATCTGGAGACTGACAGAGAAATATGTCTAGTTGACAAGGGGTGGATTGTAGTGGATGATACATTGTGTCAATTTGGTGGGAAGTCCATGGTCGATACATTTTACCAATACATTGTGTCAGCTTGGCGGGAAGGTAGTTCATGCATTTTATCAATTTGACCAAATTGCCTGGCTGTTTCACACTGTCAGCGATGAGAGCCCTGCCCCCAGAATAACTCAGTTTGGACTTTATCTCTTGGCTCCCTGCATAGACTCATCAGCCTCTAGTTTGGTCCCTTCAGCTTTCCAATTCAGCTTTCAGATTCTTCTGCCTTCCTTTTCAATCACAATGGCTGTTAGGAACTAGTAGTAACCGGTTAAGACCAGTAGAGACCAGTAGAGATGGAACACTTCAGTCAGTATAAAAACCTTGAGACTGAATCCTTCAGTGGGCAGTGTGCAGACGCTTTCAGCACACTTCCCCATCTGACTCAGCTGGCACATTTTGTGTTATATCCATTCCTTGTGTTATATTTGTTTCTCTAGTAAAACTCTGACTAGGACAGTTATAGAGTAGTAGTATCACTAATCTTTTTTTTTCTGGAGGGTTAAGAATATAAGTTTACAGACTGAAAATTGGAGAAAAAGAAAGGCTACAACGACAGCCAATATTTTAGTCCCATCCCTTTAAGGTCAGTGAGGACTTAGGAAATAAGAGAACCTGTGTTGTAACATCCTATAACTCAGTGGTTCCCCAAATTTTCTGTTCAAGGAGATTATTGTGCCGCAGAGGAAAAGGATTGAAGATACATAGTGTACTTAAGGAGAGTCACCTAGAGAGGAAACATTCTCTCAAGCTTTCACAGAGAACAAATTGGTCAAGCAATGGCCATGACTCATCCAGATAGCTGACACTGACAACAGTTCTACAAAGTACTGTATGTGGTTTCAAAGTAAACCCTGAGAGGATTTGATTGACCTTGGGAGATACAAAAGTTCCATGTCTTGTTATACAGGTCTTGCTTTAACTTGCCCTTAACAACTCAGCAGAAAAGTTTAACCACAAGGCATAAAACATAAAGCTAGATTAGTATGCTGAGCTGTAAAAAGCTTAAATCAACAGCTTCCATTATTGCCAGTAACCTCCTGGTTATGGAATACTGGATATTGTATACAACTACTTTCTCTTAGTTCAATGAGAAGGAATCTTTTGTACCAACAATGATTAGAAAAATTATCACATCTACACCCTGTGCTCTGTATAACTACTAGAAGGACAACAATATGCACTGTACCAAATACTAGAAATGTACTACTAACATGTTTTGAAATTGTCACATTTTTATTTCTTATTAAATGCAAAAAAATACAGTAGAGCAACATATTCTAAGTTAAAATAAATAAAACTATTAAGTGGCAAAAAGAAAGAAATATAAAAGTACTATTTCTATTATTCTGTTCACTGAAACTCTTACGTTGAGAGAAAAATTCCTTATTGATAATGTTTCAATGAAGAGACACTAGAGCCTGCAATAGAGCTCAGCAAATTAAAGTACCTGCTTAAGCCAATTTAGGCAAATGCAGGGACCATGGTTCAATGCCCAGCAACACACAGTGAGCCGTCCCCCTCCTTCTAACCCCCACTGTGGGCTGAGCTGGCCAGAGTTCAGGCCTGGTGGTGCACACTTGTAATCCAAGTGCTGGGGAGGCTGAAAGCAGGACAATGATCCCAAGCTTTGTAATGAGACCCTATAACAACCAAATACATTTAAAAAATAAATTAATCAAAATAAAATAGACATTTCTGTTCTAATTTTTAAAATGATAGAGAACAAATTA
The DNA here is from genome assembly GCA_004027915.1 of Capromys pilorides. Classification (NCBI taxonomy): domain Eukaryota; kingdom Metazoa; phylum Chordata; class Mammalia; order Rodentia; family Capromyidae; genus Capromys; species Capromys pilorides. Next base: position 12,321 of record PVKN010024436.1, read on the forward strand.
TAATTTATTTCAAATACAGAAAATTTTAGTTACAAAACATAGCATAACAAGTAGAGGGAAATGGCTGAAGATTCTTTACTTTTGCATCTATGTAGCACAATTCAAGTGCATGGGATTGTTCATGATCAAAATTCCTATAAATATTTTTGTCACAGTACTAAAAGTTCAGTTTTCTCTGAAGTATATTTACAGAAATAGGTTGTTGTATATCCTACTCACTGTTCTCTGCACTATTTCTGATTGAAAAGAATAGTTACAGACAATCACTCTTCATGAACAGAGAGTAAATTGCAGACATCAGAACAATGCGTTTTTCTATCTTTACAATTGGATTTCACAAAGACTGAAATCTCATTCCAGAATAATGAGATCATTGACTGCTGGGACAAAATACATCTCTTAGTTTTCAGGAATTCTCTACAAATCTAAATTGGCTCAAAATGTTCTCAAATAATGTTGGATTGGGGTGGCATAACAATGATAATGCAGAGCACTCAAGATTTTAGGCCACTGAGAATGCCATATGGTGTACTGATATATAAATGCCATCAAATATTTTTCCAAATCCGTAGAATGCACATGTTCAAGATTGAGCTAGGCTGAAAACTATGAAACTGTGAGTGATTATATTATTAGATAAAAATATTATGAGCAGTCGTGCAGGTCTATGCCCTGAGAGAGTCAATACAAAAGATGAAAACACATTTCAACTGTAAACAGAGGCTCATCAGTTGGAGATCAAGCCTCAAGATAAGATAGTATAACCAGACCTATGTGCTTCCCCAAGGGATAAGATAAATGGCAATTACTGGTCCAATAAAGTCTAAATAGACATTAGTTACCACCATGTTGATGAAGATCTTAAAATCACCCTTTTTGAAAAGTTCTTCATTCTTTCCTTGTACCCCTGCCTTGTGACTTGCTTCCCATTGGATCAATATTATCTAAGTGGCTATACTTACAATTTTATTGGTTGATCAATCTTTATTGTACTCACCTTGTGATATTGCTCTACAAACTTTCCTCTGTGAAGTGGACTCATTGGCAATCCACTTGGGACCCCGCCTGTGTCTCAGAGTTGTATCTCTCCCTCTCAAATATTTCCTACTTTTAACCTCTGTTCTTTCTTAGAATTTATTCTTTGATTTGGGGGAAACACCAACTTGGTATATCTGTTACATAATAGATTGAGAGTTACAATATTTCACTTATATCATTTGGAGGTACTATATCACTAACATTGATCAGAGATGAGCATGCCAAGAAGTGAAGTTATTTCACTAAGTTTATTTTGAAAATCAAAAATTGACATAACAATTAATTTAATTAATTTTATTTTGTCATAAAGATACTAAGTGCTATTGTAAAGACGCTCATATTTTAGGAAAGGGTAAGAAAAACTAGGAAATGAGTTAATTTTGCCTCCTTTATCTATGATTCCTATGCTTGTCTTTCAAGACACCTATTCTTAATAACTGGTGTCTTAGGACATATTATGTTCTCAAGTTTTTCTCTCAGTATTCTGAGATCTCATATTCACTCTGCTGCAATGTTAAGAGACATTTTTAGACAAGCTCTCACTGATTGCGGTAGAATACTTCCCCTGTCCTAGTACCAGCACAACTTGTTGAGGAATACACACAAGTTATTTTGTAACTGACTAAAGTGACACATAAGAAAGTCAATATCAATTCTAAAATTTGCATCTGAGAATGAGGTAAGAGATAAAAGGTCATCGGTGTCAAAGTTATTTACCAGAATTTAAAATAAGGTTTAGTGTTATCCTTTGTGTTACAAAATAATCACTGTCAGCTGTCACCGTGATAGTATAACTTTCATTACAAACTGCACTACAAAAACTAAATGTTTTACTGTAGAAAATAGCTAGTAGTAAAACAAATATTAGTTTTCAATGTTAAGAGTATTTTACCTGGATAGACTTTTTAAAATAATGTTTCTTTGACTATAAAAACAAATTTCTATTTCAAGACAAAGATAATAATGTTTTCATGAAATCTGATAAGAATAAATCTAATTTAGCATAAGAGTCTGGGACATAGTAAAATATATTATTTTTCTTATATAGCAAAATGTACTTCATAAGTAAGCAGTTCCTCTGAATTAAAAT